>JANRMT010052059.1:0-16229 GCA_026402145.1 Polypterus bichir lapradei | reverse complement strand
TATATATATATATATATATATATATATATATATATATAGTCAGAAACTCCACACAGAGCCATAGCAAGGTTTGGGGCAGCCACCCGTATAATTGGTAACCTGGCTGCAAAATCGTGAATATATTACACAGCACTGATGTGCATAAAACCAAGTCCAAAACAAAACTGAGGGAATAAGGAAAAGATGGAGGCTTTTAAAGGAGAAGACAGGAAGTGAAGTCAGATGGGTCGGGCTCATAAGGGTCTTCAGCCATAGGCTCAAACCTGGACATGACATCAAAGGGGCCAGAGCCGACAAAGTCTTACCTAGTAGGCTCGGACCCAGAAGTGATGTCTAGAGGGCCAGGTGGAATCTGCCATGGATGGTCTGCAGGAAAGTGAGAAAAAGAATCAGTGCACTCTGCCACATCCTGGTCTGACTCGGAATTGCCCTTACTCAAGCCGTTTAGCTGTCTCCCATGTGCACGTGTGTGACAGTATATACAGTGCATCCAGAAAGTATTCACAGCGCATCACTTTTTCCACATTTTGTTATGTTACAGCCTTATTCCAAAATGGATTAAATTCATTTTTTTCTTCAGAATTCTACACACAACACCCCATAATGACAACGTGAAAAAATCTTACTTGAGGTTTTTGCAAATTTATTAAAAATAAAAAAAACTGAGAAATCACATGTACATAAGTATTCACAGCCTTTGCTCAATACTTTGTCGATGCACCTTTGGCAGCAATTACAGCCTCCAGTCTTTTTGAATATGATGCCACAAGCTTGGCACACCTGTCCTTGGCCAGTTTCGCCCATTCCTGTTTGCAGCACCTCTCAAGCTCCATCAGGTTGGATGGGAAGCTTCGTTGCACAGCCATTTTAAGATCTCTCTTCAGGTGCCTTTCGGAAAACTCCAGGCAGGCTGCCATGTGCCTTTTACTAAAGAGTGGCTTTCGTCTGGCCACTCTACCATACAGGCCTGATTGGTGGATTGCTGCAGAGATGGTTTTCCTTCTGGAAGGTTCTCCTCTCTCCAGAGAGTACCTCTGGAGCTCTGACAGAGTGACCATCGGGTTCTTGGTCACCTCCCTGACTAAGGCCCTTCTCCCCCGATCGCTCAGTTTAGATGGCCGGCCAGCTCTAGGAAGAGTCCTGGTGGGTTCGAACTTCTTCCACTTATGGATGATGGAGGCCACTGTGCTCATTGGGACCTTTAAAGCAGCAGAAATTTTTCTGTAACCTTCCCCAGATTTGTGCCTCGAGACAATCCTGTCTCGGAGGTCTACAGACAATTCCTTTGACTTCATGCTTGGTTTGTGCTCTGACATGAACTGTCAACTGTGGGACCTTATATAGACAGGTGTGTGCCTTTCCAAATCATGTCCAATCAACTGAATTTACCACAGGTGGACTCCGATTAAGCTGCAGAAACATCTCAAGGATGATCAGGGGAAACAGGATGCACCTGAGCTCAATTTTGAGCTTCATGGCAAAGGCTGTGAATACTTATGTACATGTGCTTTCTCAATTTTTTTATTTTTTAATAAATTTGCAATAACCTCAAGTAAACTTTTTTCACGTTGTCATTATGGGGTGTTGTGTGTAGAATTCTAAGGAAAAAAATGAATTTAATCCATTTTGGAATAAGGCTGTAACATAGCAAAATGTGGAAAAAGTGATGCACTGTGAATACTTTCCGGATGTACCGTATAGATAGATAGATAGATAGATAGATAGATAGATAGATAGATAGATAGATAGATAGATAGATATTTTATTAATCCCAAGGGGAAATTCACATAATCCAGCAGCAGTATACTGATACAAAAAACAATATTAAACTAAATAGTAATAAAAATGCATGTAAAAGCAAACAATAACTTTGAGTAATGTTAGCATTTACTCCCCCAGATGGAACTGAAGAGTCGCATAGTGTGGGGGAGGAATGATCTCCTCAGTCTGTCAGTGGAGCAAGACAGTGACAAAAGTCTGTCACTGAAGCTACTCCTCTGCCTGGAGATGACACTGTTCAGTGGATGCAGTGGATTCTTCATGATTGACAGGAGTTTGCTTAATGCCCGTCGCTCTGCCACAGATGTTAAACTGTCCAACTTTACTGCTACAATAGAGCCTGCCTTCTTAACAAGTTTGTCCAGGCGTAAGGCGTCTTTCATCTTTATGCTGCCTCCCCAGCACACCACCACGTAGAAGAGGGCACTTGCAACAACCGTCTGGTAGAACATCTGCAGCATCTTATTGCAGATGTTGAAGGACGCCAACCTTCTAAGAAAGTATAGTCGGCTCTGACCTTTCTTACATAGAGCATCAGTATTGGCAGTCCAGTCCAATTTGTCATCTAGCTGCACTCCCAGGTATTTATAGGTCTGCACCCTCTGCACACAGTCACCTCTGATGATCACAGGGTCCATGAGGGGCCTGGGCCTCCAAAAATCCACCACCAGCTCCTTGGTCTTGCTGATGTTAAGGTGTAAGTGGTTTGAGTCGCACCATTTAACAAAGTCTTTGATTAGCTTAATGTACTCCTCCTCCTGCCCTCTCCTGATGAAGCCCACAAAAGCAATGTCATCAGCGAACTTTTGCACGTGGCAGGACTCCGAGTCATATTGGAAGTCTGATGTATATAGATTGAACAGGACCGGAGAAAGTACAGTCCCCTGCGGCGCCCCTGTGTTGCTGACCACAATGTCAGACCTGCAGTTCCCAAGACGCACATATTGAGGTCTGTCTGTATGATAGTCCACGATCCATGCCATCAGGTGTGAGTCTACTCCCATCTCAGTCAGCTTGTCTCTAAGGAGCAGAGGTTGGATGGTGTTGAAGGTGCTAGAGAAGTCCAAAAACATAATTCTTACAGCACCACTGCCTCTGTCCAAGTGGGAGAGGGATCGGTGTAGCATATAGATGATGGCATCCTCCGCTCCCACCTTCTCCTGGTATGCGAACTGCAGAGGGTCGAGGGCGTGGCGGACCTGTGACCTCAGGTGGTGAAGCAGCAGCCGCTCCATGGTCTTCATCAGATGTGACGTCAGAGAAACAGGCCAGAAGTCATTCAGCTCACTAGGAAGTGATATCTTTGGGACTGGAGTGATACAAGATGTTTTCCAAAGCCTTGGGACTCTTCCCTGTTCCAGGCTCAGGTTGAAGATGCGTTGTAGAGGACTCCCCAGTTCCAACGCACAGGCCTTCAGCAGTCGTGGCGATACACCATCTGGACCCGCTGCTTTGCTGGCACGAAGTCTTCTCAGCTCTCTGCTCACATGGGCTGCTGTAATTGTGGGTGGGGATGTCTCACCTATGCTGGTATCAGCAGAAGGATGGTTGGAGGATGCAGTACTCCGAGGTGAGAGTGGGTTAGGGTGATCAAACCTATTAAAGAAGTTGTTCATTTGGTTTGCTCTCTCCACGTCTGTCTCGATGGTGGCACCCCGCTACGAGCTGCAGCCAGTGATAATCTTCATCCCATCCCACACTTCCTTCATGCTGTTGTTCTGCAACTTCTGCTCCAGCTTTCTCCTGTACTGCTCCTTCGCCGCCCTGAGCTGGACTCGGACTTCCTTCTGCACGCACTTGAGCTCATGCTGATCACTGACTTTAAAAGCCCTTTTCTTCTGGTTCAAAAGGCCTTTGATGTCACTTGTAATCCATGGCTTGTCGTTAGCATAGCAGCGTACTGTTCTTACTGGAACTACAATGTCCATACAGAAGTTGATGTAATCAGTTGTGCATTCAACAGCCTCTTCAATGTTCTCACTATGTGACCCCAGCAGTATATCCCAGTCTGTAGTTCCAAAGCAGTCTCTCAGAGCCTGCTCTGCCTCAGGGGACCACTTCCTGAATGATCGTGTGGTTGTAGGTAGCGCCCTCACTCTTGGTTTGTATTGAAGGCTGAAGCAGAACCAGGTTATGATCTGCTTTCCCAAGCGCAGGCAGCGGGGTGGCGCTGTATGCATCTTTAACGTTTGCATACAGTAGGTCAATAGTCCTATTTCCCCGGGTGTTACAATCCACATACTGGGAGAAGGCAGGTAATGTTTTGTCCAGCGTCACATGGTTAAAGTCTCCAGAGATTAGCACAAGTGCCTCAGGGTGCTGTGTTTGTAACTTAGCAACTGTGGAATGGATGAAGTCACTCGCTATCTCCGCGTTTGCTTGAGGGGGGATGTAAACAATAACAACAATCACGTGTCCAAACTCTCTGGGCAAGTAATAGGGACGCAGACTTAAGGCCAGCAGTTCGATGTCCCTGCAGCAATTGGATATTTTAACGTTTACATGTCCTGAGTTGCACCATCTTGTATTGACATAGAGAGCGAGTCCTCCTCCTTTCTTCTTCCCGCAGGTACTTGCGTCTCTGTCCGCTCTAACTGTGCTAAACCCGGGTAGCTCCACGTTAGCATCTGGGATGGTAGTTGTTAGCCACGTTTTACTAAAACACAGCAAGCTGCATTCTCTGTAGGTTCTGACATTTTTCACCAGCACAGCCAGTTCGCCGATCTTATTTGGTAGTGAGTTCACATTTCCCAGGATCACAGAAGGCACCAACGGTTTATAACGCCATTTTCTCTTAAGTTGCCTGGCTTTTATCTTATCTTTTATCTTTGCGCCGGCTCGGCTGCCCCAATATCATCTTCTTACCTCGTCAGGTAAATAAGGAACCACACCGGCATGAGCATTTCTTCTCAGTGCTTTAAGCTGACTACTTGAATAGGCGAGTCTCGGAGTGTAAAAATCCATGTCAAGTAGTGAAAATAGTAAAAAAGTGTCCAGGGAGTGATTCCACATAAAAGAAAGTGGTAGAAGTGATCAGTGAATTGAGAAAAAAAAAAATTAGAAAAAAAAAGGTAAAAAGATAAAGTCATACACGGAGCTGCTGGAAAGGCTGCCACTCGGATGCGGCGCCGGAAATAGTTTCACTATATAAAACTGTTGATTTACATATATATATATATATATATGTACATTTTTCATTTAATGTGAGAGCCCCTTTTTGTAGCACTTGGTTCAGCTGCACCATTTGCAGTTTTGCATCAAATGGTCACTGGTAAATCTGGCAATGGAAAATTTCTTTGGTGCCCACCTCCATTGATGCCCTAAGCATGTGCTTATTTTGCTTAATGGTTAATCCAGCCCTCATATTCCTCTTTAAGTGCTCAATTTAATGGAAAGATGTCCGTTCTAAGCACCGTATGCCAATGCTATGGTTTATCAGTCAAATATTGGAAGTGTGTCAGCTGGCTGCAGTGCCAGCAGTGTTTCTTGACACACAGGTGGTCACAGTCTTCTTTAAAGATGCCAGCTAACCTGTCACCCAAATGAGGTCACTTAATCATCTTAATCCATCATCTAAATAGCCTAAACTGTGAGCATAAACATTTAAGTTAATAGTGTAGGACACTGTGGTGGATGCCAGCATTGTTTCCTTCAATAATAAAAAAGCAATTTATCAGTAAATTTTACAACACCGTGATGGAACCTTCAGCTCACTAGCCCAAAAGAATCCCATGAGAAAGAGGGAGAGAGAGAAGGAGATAAATTATTGTAGGTAGCTCACATCATTTTAGCAGGATGAATAAATATGTGAACAGCTAAATTGTAAGCATGTTATGCATTCCAGGATTCAGTGCCTTCCCTAACAAACAAACTCTGAGGCATTTTAGATTACACCAAAAGTAAATGTTGTTTCAGGGAGCCCTGTTGTTGTTGTTGTACATCTGGACATCTTTGGGAGGCAGCCCTGATCCTGGTAGGGACTGTATTGCGAGACATTGATGAAGGAAGACAGAAGAAAGGAAGCAACATCTCTCTGGCAAAGTGACAAAGTGACCAAATATTAAGCTATTTCAGTATTTATGGAGATGGGTTGGAAGTGAGAGCCTTTGCTGTTAGAATAAATGAAGGTCAGCAGATTAGCTGCCTGATATTTGACAGATACAGTAGCAGCTCAGGTAGTCAGGCTCATTACACAACATGTAACATTTTATCCTCTTGTCTGGAAATGCCTCTTTATTTATAATAATTTCCTTATAAATTTTTTAAATAGATTTTTTAGTTTTGATTAAATAAATATTCAATTTGAAGTATTTGGATATAATCGAGGCATTCATGTTTGATTATCAGCATGGTAGTGGGTACTCCAGCCATCCTCACACATACCTAAACGTGAAGGTTAGGTTAACTGTTAATTGTAAATTAACCAAAGTCACTGTGAGTTCAGGTTCAAGTTTTCTTTTCACTGTAGAATGTAATACTTGCATGTCTTCTCAAAACAGTGACAATACCAACAAAAGATACACACACACACAAAATATCCATCTTACGTAGTGCTAATGTTTTGAGTTTTTTTCATTTTGAGTTAAATAACAACAATCAATAATCATACAGAAAATAGTATTAACAGTAGGCAAGTAATGAAAATCAGCCCCTCAATCACCTTTTAAAAGCAGTCCCCAAAGGACTGAATGTTAATGTTGTTTGTGTGCAGTAGATCAGTGAGAGCTGCTTGACAGGCACAATGAGCCCAGGAGGAAATAGAAGCATAATAAAGAGGAAGAATTCGAGATTAAGATTAGTATAACAACCCGGACCCCCAGCCAACCAACTTCCCACCAAACGCACAGCATCTTGTTACTTCTATATAATGGAGCTGGATGATCTGTTGATTTGCACTGCCAAATGTTCAAATAAGATTGTATTAAAGAAACTGTATTTTGAAAAGTTTATGGTTTGGGAGTCAAAAAGATTGTTTTTGCTATTATGGTACCCAGATAGGATAACCTCTGTTGGATAAAAGTGAGGGTAAGAGTCCAGAACTAGTCCAGAAGAAGAAATGTACTGTAGGTGGTGACAGGGCATCACTGTGCTTGTTATCGTACATTATTTGTTCTTATGTTTGGATATTCAGTAATCTTATGATTTATGATAGAAATTGTCTCTGAATCTACTGGCATGAGTGCCAAGGACCCAGTACTTTTTGCCAGAAGGTTATAGCTAATATCATTTAATAATCTTTTCTGCCTTGCTAAGGCACTGTGTGTTATTTAGGTCCTGGACAGAAAGCAGCTTGGTACCGATAATATTTTATGCTGTCTTTAGCAACCTCTATTATACTTTACATTCTTGAGCTGAGCAAGTGCTGTGCCAGGATGTGATTCAGCCAGGAAAGATGGACTTCACTGTGCACTCTGCACCTGGAGAAATCGTCACTTTCTTCAAATGTCCGAGGAGGTCAAGGTGTTGGTGAGCCTTCTTGACAAGAGTTAAAATGCGTTATACCCGCTTCATTGTCATTGTGGTCATTGTAGAGGACACGAAGCTGCCAATACACACATGCCAAGGTCTTTTGGTTATGAAGTCCAAAATCCAGTTGTATTGGTCGGTACTAAGTCCAAAATTAGGGAATTTGGTGATCAACTTTTCTGTACAAAAGAGATAAATCCTAAGCCATAGTTTATACTGCTTATCAGAAAGTTATGATTTGTTTCTTTAGCAAAAAAATTAAAAAATCAATTTATTTTAACTCACTTTTTAGCAGATTTCAGGGAGGGCAGCACACAGCTATATCGTTCTACCTTAATACTCCATGCACAGCTTCCAGTCTGTGTCTCTGTAGTCATCTGTGCGAAGTCTGTGTGCTCTCCACATGTTTATCATCTGACTTCAGCATCTCAAGTTGGAGTTATCTTAGGGCTGTGCCAGTGTGTGCTACTGCAACGCAAAAAATAATTTACAGGTTATTTCCACAGTGAAAATGAAAGAAGTTTAAAGACACAACACTTCGGCTGTATAGCCTTCATCAGGTGTCCAACTGAAAAAGAAAGAGTAGTTAATATATAAGAGAGGGGGTCAAAGCCACGGCAGAGGAAAGGTGAAAAGACAAGAGAGGTTGGAAGTGTGCATTGTGGTGCACCCACCTGGATTGGGCACCGAGTGTAGTGGGTGGCACCTCAGCACCACATTGGAACAACGTGAGGTTTTTTTGTTTTGAGTGGCTGGAGTGCCAGTCCTGTCACCAACCCCCAAGTTTTCCCTGTAAAGACAAGAGAAGGTGAGGAAATACTACCATTAGAGAAGATGAAGGGAGGGATTAAAAAGTTAGTCAATGTGGCGAGCGGCTGGGGGTGGTACCCAGCCGGGACACCCAGGAGGACCGGAGGAGGGCTTGTGCCTCCTCCAGACCACCGCCCTGGTTGTGTTGGGGGCCACCGCCAGGGTGTGCCCCGGTGCCTGAAGAACCCTGGACCTCAGCACTTCCGCCACACCAGGAAGTGCTGGGGAGAAGAAGACTGGGGACATCCGGAGGGCTTCCGGACGCACAGCCGGCACTTCCGCAACACGGGGGTGCGTCAGCGGAGGATTGCCGGGAAGCAGCTGGAGCCCATCCGGACTCGTATATAAGGGGCCGCCTCCCTTCATTCGGAAGCAAGAGTCGGGTGGAAGAGGACGGAGCTCAGAGAGAGGAGTGGAGGCGCCCAGAAGGAAGGCACAGAAGACTGTAAGGCCTGGACTTTGGGGGATCGGTGCTGGAGGCACTGGGTTGAGCACGAACTGACATTTGTAAATATTATAAATAAATTGAGTGTTTTGGGTGCAAAACTGTTGTCCACCTGTCTTTGTCAGTGTGGCATTAGGTTTTATTGTTTTGTAGTTTTCCTTTTACTTTTATGCTCTCACTGTGTCACCGCCCGCCTTTATCATAAATCCCCTATTTGTTTATACTTTGCATCAGATGTGGATTTAGCTATGGCTCAGGAATTTCTCTTACAGTTCACACACTGGTCTATGCCCTTCAGTGTGACTCTTAGAGATTGCTAAGACTTTTAATATTTGGTAAAGATTTGTTATGTTTTCTGTATGTGCTTGTCTAATAGAGATAAAAAATGGTGACTTTCCTTCTTATACCATCTGCTGCAATGTTTACTTGAGGTTCTTTCATATGATCATGGTCTGAATCCATTTTCCTGCCTGTTAACTTTGAGTTCTATGTGACTTCTGGTTTCCTAATTTGTTTTCCTATTCAATGAAATACTTTAATCAAAACTGAAAATGTGTAAGTCATTTTCTACCTTTGAGAAATGTCTATCTATGAAATAAATTACATTAGTCAGAACCGTTGTCTCAATTTTATTAAGAAATCCCAAATCTGAGCCAAAGCAATTCAATGGTCTGCAAAACTACAATGTGAAATGAATGAGGAAATCCCTGCAGAGTAAATGAGTGCAGCCATTCTAAACTAAGACACTAAGCTAATGCCACGCAAAGTGTTTGTTGTCAAGCGTGAGCCTCACACTAATAAACCTGAGACATTGCAGTTGATGGAGGCTTTTTCCCCTCTATTGCATATCAGATAGTAAGATCAATAAGACCAAAGAAACCAGTGAAGTTTCAGGGTCTTTTTTTAGATTAATCCATCCATCCATTTTCCAACCCGTTGAATCCGAACACAGGGGTCTGCTGGAGCTAATCCCAAGGCACAAGGCAGGAACCAATCCCGGGCAGGGCGCCAACCCACCGCAGGACACACACAGCCACACTCACACACCAAGCACACACTAGGGCCAATTTAGAATCGCCAGTCCACCTAACCTGCATGTCTTTGGACTGTGGGAGGAAACCGGAGCGCCCGGAGGAAACCCACACATACACGGGGAGAACATGCAAACTTCACGCAGGGAGGACCCGGGAAGCGAACCCAAGTCTCTTAACGCTACCACTGTGCCACCGTGCCGCCCTTTTTAGATTAATGCAACATTTTTATTTAAACCTCAACATTTTTTTTATTTACTCCTTTCATTTTGGCTACTATGAAAATTAGTCTGTATAGTTTTTTTATTTAATGATTAAGTTTGGTATTTTTGAAATCACTGATTTCCGGGCAGCACGGTGGCACAGTAAGGAGACCTGGGTTCGCTTCCCGGGTCCTCCCTGTGTGGAGTTTGCATGTTCTCCCCGTGTCTGCGTGGCTTTCCTCCGCATGCTCCAGTTTTCCTCCCACAGTCCAAAGACATGCAGGTTAGGTGCATTGGTGATCCAAAATTGTCCCTGGTATGTGTGTGTGTGTGCCCTGCTGTGGGCTGGCACCCTGCCTGGGGTTTGTTCCTGCCTTGCACCCTGTGCTAGCTGGGATTGGCTCCAGCTGACCCCTGTGACCCTGTGTTAGGATAATGTGGGTTGGACAATGACTGACTGACTGACTGTTTGATTTCCTGCTTTGTATTAGTTGACCCTTTACCCATGAAAAACGTTTTAAGTTCACGCAACTGACCATACATTTATAAAAATATATTGTTTTAAGAAGTCATCAAACACTGGGGGGCCTGGACCACAATATAGTTTCGGCCATGCCCTAAGCACTTGATTCATTTCCAAAATGGAATGGCAGTTGTAGCATTCACAGAAAAGCTGGAGGCAACTTTGTATGACTAATTACTGTATGCCATGACTGTAAATAAATAACTTTGACCTGAATCATTTGCTTGGAAAACTCTTCTGAAATTTGGCAATATTTTCAATGGAATATGTTTAGTTTATTTTGTTAAGCACATTCACATTAGGCCTTTTTCTTGAAGAAGTGTTTCATTTCCAAAAATCAGCATCAAAAAATACCAGACAAATACAGGAAGGTCAATAAAAACATGTGCAGCATTTCAAATATTATTGCAGTTATGCTTTTATATATAAAGGTGCACAAGGGGGGTTCATTTTCTGCTCTTTTTAGACTCAGGAGCTGGAGACAATTTCAATTTTACTTTTACTAATTAAGAATAAGCACATTAAATTGTGAAAGAAATATTTCAGTGTCGGTATTGGGCAGCAATCCAGTAAGATATATTTTAATTGAAAGCAACTTTTAAAATTAAGTTACACAGACCGACCAGTTTAGCACTTACATGAATATGTGTTTTTATTGTTTTACTGAATACATGCAATTGCTTAACCTTAGTGTTCCTAAGCAAACATCTCTGCTGAGAGAGGCCATGAGGAATGCCCTCAAAGCAAGATTGTGTCTGCAGGTTTATGGCCGACTTCTCGTCAGCTCTACTCCAAAACATAATTTCTTGTTGGTCTTGACTACTGACGCTCTTGGCACTCATTGTCCATGATCTGTTGCTCCACTGGCTTCTTCTACCCTCAAAAGAATTTTTCCATCTGCTCCCTTCTTCTGCTGGCGTGCCCGGCCACAAGTAAATAAATCATGTTATTATGTGCCCAATCACTGCAAGGAGTCTGTGGAAAAGAGACAGTTCTTCTAAAAAGTTTACTGTCACTTATATGTAGTTTGCCCCACCCAAATTGTAAGTGATTTGGTCTGATGATTCTAGAATATAATGAATTAAATTACAATTAAACCCACTGTTAAAAGGATCAACACTGTATGATCCAATTGGGTAATAGCTTTAGAAAGACTTTCTTGATAAAGTGTTATCATCCAGTTATGGATGGAGTGGTGTTATTAGAGGTTGGTAAAAGGTCAGCCCATGGGCCGCATTCTTGTCATAACGCAGATGTAACTGGCATTAGGGATTCTTGTAGAAATATCTAATATTCCAGCCCTCGTCTTTTTTTTTTTTTTTTACCAACGTGATGGTACATTTGGCTGGGGTAAGTGCAGTAAGTTACCATGCGGTATCATCCAAAAAATAAATATTCCAAGCTTTTACAATATAAATAGATAGGAGTCTGTAGTGCTGCCAAACAGAGGAATACATTTCTAAGTCTTAGCAGATTGTTTGCTTGCCTTTTTCCTGCATGTGTGTTTTTAAAGAATATGAGCCTACATATGGCTAACAGCAGGTCTGTGAACAGGGCGGCACGGTGGCGCTGTGGTAGCGCTGCTGCCTCGCAGTTAGGAGTCCCAGGTTCACTTCCCAGTTCCTCCCTGCGTGGAGTTTGCATGTTCTCCCCGTGTCTGCGTGGGTTTCCTCCGGGCACTCCGGTTTCCTCCCACAGTCCAAAGACATGCAGGCTAGGTGGATTGGCGATTCTAAATTGGCCCTAGTGTGTGCTTGGTGTGTGGGTGTCTTTGTGTGTGTCCTGCAGTGGGTTGGCACCCTGCCCGGGATTGGTTCCTGCCTTGTGCCCTGTGTTGGCTGGGATTGGCTCCAGCAGACCCCCGTGACCCTGTGTTCGGATTCAGCGGGTTGGATAATGGATGGAGGTCTGTGAACAAATCACTATAAAGAGCACTGTTTACAAATGTGAAAGTAGGAACTTAAAAGGTTTTCACATCATGGAAAAGAGGAGATTCCTGTCCTGCACACCATGTGAGACGAGGAGTAAAATATACTTACCAGCAGTGGCATCCTGACTGTACCTTCTGGAAATGTGTTTTATTTTAGTCCAAACAAGAGGATACCTATGGTTTTCCAGATGAGCTCATTTCAATTTTAGTACAGCACTCTTAATTTACCCTTTCTCCAGTCCTCAAACTTCACATAATGACAACAGGCCAAACCTGTTCATTTTGCCTACTTTGGACAGTGAGGAGCCATTACTTTTCATCAAATCACCATCTTCATTTGCAGAAATGCAGCCCCAAATCTTCTGGGAAGCTCCACTGTGCTTAACTGTTGCCAGAAGATATTCTTACTGTTCTGCTACCCTTCAGTGGACAAACAGCCTTATGTTAGAGACAAAAATTTCACAGTTTGTTTCATCAGTTCAGAGTACCTGCTGCCATTTTTGTGCACCTCAATCCTTGTGTTTTCATGACAGGTGATTCTGTTGGCTTTTTTCCACCTTGGAGGAATGTCTTTTTGGTCTTCCATGATGACCACTTCTGTTAAGACATCTTGGGACAGTAAATGGGTGTACCAAGTTCCCAGTGGTTTCTGCCAGTTCTGAGCTGACAGAGGTACTGGCCATTTTCCAGTTTTGAAGTGAACTAAGTTTGATGTGTTTCTTGTTAGCTGCACTCAGCTTCCATGGCATGACTGACCAACCTTGCCCATTTGTTTGTGCCTCTAAAGAAGAGCTTGGGGAGCACATCTGGAAACTCGTATCTGCTATTAAATTTCGGCTTGGAAGAGAACATTTTGTAATTTTTCATTTTAGCTTTTTTTTAATGGTTCTTTCCCAATACATTTTTTGAAACACTGCATCATATTTTGCAATTTTATTTTTAATATTGTTTTCAGCTACTAGTAAATAAATTTGTTACAGTTTTGTGGTCATTTTTTTTTTCCTGGGACACCACTATTTTGAGTTGCTGTCACCATAATGTGACATTAATTGCTATGGCGCACCTCTCTGGAAGTGATGTGATTGACGTCATTGCTACGATACCTTGAAAAGCAGCACATCAGGTACATCATTATCCAAATTTGCAGATCACTTAAAAAACACTTACTTACTTTATGAACTTTAGATTTCATGGTCCCTGATATTTGCTTCTGTGTTCCTTACTACAATTCCTTTGTTAGTGATTTGGTTTTAAGTAATGATAAGACAGACCTTTAGTTTTGATTCTGGCTTTGTTTTATGTTTGTTCTCCTATTCATTCCCATTAATTCTGGCAACCTTTCCTCATATAAGGCCTAATGATGACCACACTGAGTCACACTGCTCACTTTTACCACATCTACCTCAGCCTCACCTTTTTAGTATGGTTATCCTTTGTACAGTTTTATTTCTTCTACACAGCTGATTCTGTTTCAGTTCATCACTTTGGCTTGCCATTATTGCATCTAAATTATATACCCAAAATTCCTATTACTTGTTTATGATAATAAAGGAGCTGAAAATGGTTGAAGTGTAGTGAGTACTACCCTTCAGATTTAAAAAAAAAATATTTACAAAATTAAAAACTTTTGTCTTGTAACACTAGATGACGCTATACCAGTGCTTAACCCGACACACAGACAATGACAACACGTTTTAAAACACCAAAAAGCTATTTAATTTCTTTTGCCTTCTTGTACACTGCCCAAAGCACCTCCACCACAATAACCAAATACACAAAATAATACTCAAATCTCTCCACCACATCTCCCAGCAAGCTCTGTCCACTACCATCCAACTCCAGCTCGGCTTGCTAGGTTCCCATCAGTCCTTTAAATAGTCTTTGACCTGGAAGTGCTTCTGCCCTTCCGACCACGTGTCTGGCTGGCACTTCTGGGTCTAATGAAGAACTGAGATTTTCTTCAGCCCGTCCTCGTGACTACCTCATACTTCTGGGCTATAAGGAAAGAATACGTCCCCAGGTCCTTTGACAGCTCCTCCTGGCGGCACCCACGGCACCCAACAGGGCCGAGAAATTGAACTCCAAGCCCCAGAATGCCCTGCAGGAATCCGGGGCACCAATACACTCCAGGGGAGCTGCCATCTAGCGTTTTGGGGGAAGCAGTGTCGGCAAGTAGCTGCCTTCCGCTTCAGTTCCAGGGGTGTCCCGGCCGGGTTGAGCTGCCAGCCATCCATCACAGTCTACACCATTATCAACTAAATATGGTGCTTTAGGGATTTCTCTCCAAAAACTGTATACAGTATATAACCAAGACATTTTATGATGCATAATGCTAGAATCAAGCTTCTCATGTGCCTCAATCTTTCAGCTATTATTGTACGTCAAGTTTTGATGTCATATGTCTTTTTCATCAAGTGGGTTCAGCAGCTCGAAAGCAGCGTCAGGGGCAGGTGCAGTCTGCGGAAGAGAGGACAGGAGAGTGAGCCATTAGGTTGGCTGGGGCTCAGTCTTTTAAATGTTCTAAACCTCATGCAAAGAGCATGTTGCGCGGTAAGCCTGAAAGCCGGCAGCTGATCCCACAAAAGGGGACGCGTGAGAGTTTGTTTGTTTGTCATTGAAATACTGTTTAAGAGGGAGTGTTTGAAGGACAGCTGTGTTACTTTGCCATAGATTTACTATTTAACAGTGGGACAGCTTGTAGTTAAGAGCGTAATAGCGAGCAGCTGGTTGCACGATGCGAAAGGAAAATCAGAGTAGCGGAACTACTGAACTGCACAAGAGTGATGGTTGCCGTTGTTATGGGCTGCTAAGCAGAGGTGACACCAGTCACACCCCCTCCCTCAGCTTCGTTAACACTTCTATGAATTAAGTCGAGAGAGGACATCAGCATTGACATGTGCAGAACCAGAATGATGATGGAGACTAACATTAAATGGCTGTAAGCTAATGAACCACCTTGTGAGTGGGGTGTTCGTATTTGTAGAGCCACTGTATGGGAGCATGATCGATCACCAAGGAAAGTTTACGACCATACAACGGAGCATTTCCACAACCCATTTGAATCTCCAAACATTGTTTCTTGATGGTCGAGTAGTTACGCTCCCTGGGAAGCAGTTTTCCATTCAAATATGTGATGCCATTGAAAACCTGAGACAAGTCAGCCCCTGAACCAAAATACAAGCGTCTGCCTGCTGTCCTTAAAAAAGTCGGAATTCCTTCAACCTGGGTAAGACAACAAAGCGGTTTTCAAATCAGAGAAGGACTGTTCACAGTCATCAGACCAGACAATGCAGTGGTTCTTTCAGCTCTTCGTAAGATCAGTTAGAGGAGCAGCTCTATTTGCAAAATTTGGAATGAATCTCCTAGAAGGCACAAACCTGCTTTTGCATTTCCGAATGGGGATATGCAAGCACTTCACCTACCTTGTTCAGCTGAGGTCTTATCATACCCTTCCTCACAGAATATCCCATCTGTTTGGTTTAAAATTGTTCAAAATGTTTCCAGGGCAAGATCCAACCTGCGAACATTGCAATCAAGCTCTAGGCTCATTGGGCCATATGTTCTGGGCATGTACCAAATTAACATCATTCTGAAATTAACATCAAAATCTTTAAAGGCCTTTCAAGACAGCCTTGGTATCACAATACCTCCTAATCTAACAGCTGTGTTTGGTGTACCTCCAGATGGGCTTAAACTGGAGAAGGACAAACAAACTGTAATTGCCTTTACTTCACTATTGACACGTAGACTTAGCTTGTTCATCTGGAAGAATCCTGGCCAACCTCTTTTAAGTCAGTGGGCGACTGATGTTATACAGTAATCCCTCGCTATATCGCGCTTCGACTTTCGCGGCTTCACTCTATCGCGGATTTTATATGAAAGCATAACTAAATATATAACGTGGATTTTTCGCTGCTTCGCGGGTTCTGCGGACAATGTGTCTTTTTACTTCCTGTACATGCTTCCTCAGTTGGTTTGCCCAGTTGATTTCATACAAGGGACGCTATTGGCGGATGGCTGAGAAGCTAACCAATCAGAGCAC
>JANRMT010052056.1:0-10696 GCA_026402145.1 Polypterus bichir lapradei | reverse complement strand
TCAGCGGCAGGAACTGGGAGACTAGTCAGGATAAAGGGAAAGATGACGGCAGCAATGTACATAGACATCCTGGATGAAAACCTGCTCCAGAGCGCTCTTGACCTCAGACTGGGGCGACGGTTCATCTTTCAGCAGGACAACGACCCTAAGCACACAGCCAAGATATCAAAGGAGTGGCTTCAGGACAACTCTGTAAATGTCCTTGAGTGGCCCAGACTTGAATCCGATTGAACATCTCTGGAGAGATCTTAAAATGGCTGTGCATCGACGCTTCCCATCCAACCTGATGGAGCTTGAGAGGTGCTGCAAAGAGGAATTGGCGAAACTGGCCAAGGATAGGTGTGCCAAGCTTGTGGCATCATATTCAAAAAGACTTGAGGCTGTAATTGCTGTCAAAGGTGAATCGACAAAGTATTGAGCAAAGGCTGTGAATACTTATGTACATGTGATTTCTCAGTTTTTTTATTTTTAATAAATTTGCAAAAACCTCAAGTAAACTTTTTTTCATGTTGTCATTATGGGGTGTTGTGTGTAGAATTCTGAGGAAAAAAATGAATTTAATCCATTTTGGAATAAGGCTGTAACATAACAAAATGTGGAAAAAGTGATGCGCTGTGAATACTTTCTGGATGCACTGTAACTTGGTTTGTCCAACAGAGCATTCAGGCATCATTGCTACCTGCTCAGGTGTGAGCACATCTAGTATATTAGTTTGGATGTTGTGAAAGGTTTCAGATTTCTGTCATTAGTTTACAGTACAGTATAGCGCAAAAGAAAACAGAAAAAGTTGACTCGTTTTGTGTAACATTGATTTGTATAGTTCAAAAAATGGAACGTACAGTAACATAACATCATAGCTTAAGATAACATTCTTAAACCTCTAACCAGGGGCCAGCAGCAAAGGGCACAATGCAGGAACCCAAACTAATCCCAGATGTGCTGCTACAACACAGGACATAAGGTAGGAACACACTACTCTATCTGTAGCATCAAAACACAGCTCAAACATAGGGCCAATATAGAATAACCAATACACCCAGCATGCACTCCTTTTGATGTTCTGACTTCAGGATCTTAGGGACTTTCAAAATTTAACTTGATGTTACTTTGGAGAAATTAGGTGGATAGGATTGCTGAGCTTTGTTGAGCTAAATGGCCCGTTCTCATCAAAATTTGTCTAATGTTCTAATTTTTGGGATGCAGGAGAAATGAAAGGTGCTATGTGAAATAATGCAACAAGTGTATAACTTGCTAGTCTCCTAGAAGCTCTCAGGCTACACCGAGCCACTGACCACATGTACACATTTAAACTGATGGAAGTGGCTAACACTGTGTGTTATGTCTTACACTTACAACATCTGCTCAGCCTCAGGGTTACAAGGACCAAATATCCCTCTGTCTGTAAGCCACAATCAAAAGCTCTGTACATGCATCTTCATTTAGAAGAGAAGGAAACAAAGTGGATACTGTAATATGAACCAAACAAAGGTCAATGTGTGTGAATTGAGCTATCCAGGATTCATGGGAATATATTATTAATGAAGTTCCAGCATTTCTGGTAGTTAAGAAGGACTAACCAAGGATGGAGATGAGAGAGAGGACACACAAACTGCTGTAAAAATACTTTAACTTTCATTCATATCAATACAGTGTCACCAATTAAGCCGACAGTGGAGATATGGAAGAAAACTCCACAAGGTTCTGGGAAAAAAATATGAACACTCCACAGAAACAGTAACCAGGCTGGGAAGCTTGTGAGGGACCAAAGCTAACTGTTGCAATACCGCGCCACACTAATTTTAACTCTTGTCTGCTCTGTAAAACACCTTGTAATGTTACATGATGTTAATTGTGCTATATGAAATAAAGAAAGTTTAGTTAAATTAAATTTGCAAAATAAAATTGGATACTGTCTTCTCTACCAATTTGGCCCAGTGCGTAATTTAGAGCAGAGAGGCAGGAATCTGTATTGATTAGGATGCTAGATCATTGTGGGCTCAAGCTGCACACACTCACTCACACCAGTTAGCTTTACAGCACATCTTTGGGACTATAGGAGGAAACTAGCGATCATGGAGGAGCTGCTGGCTGTGTCCATAGTCATCAGACTTTAGCCTAAGTAAGGCCTCATGCATGGTGACAACGATCTTGAGGAGTGACCTGTTCTACAACTCCCATCTAGTTTACTTTAAATGGTCTATCGGGTATTGTCCTAAACACTGTCCCTAGCAAGAGACTTGCTTTTGACCACATCCATATGATAGGAGAAAACAAAGTACACACTTCTGGCTGTGCTCAGACTTTTGCCATTTGCTACTGTGACATCGTCCTATTGGGCTCAAGTGTTTTATCATGTGTACTATTTGTGGAGCTAACCCGGACACAGACAGGCCGACATGTTGTAATCACCACCACACGTTTTATTTACACTATTTACAATTATTAAACTGGTCACACAAACCCCAGCCAATGGTCACTAAGACCCAGTCACATGCACAAAAACCCCCCAAATACTCAGTCCTGGCCACAATGCCTCTCTTCGGGCCGCCTCCACAGCTCTCCTGTGCTTTGTCCTTCCGCCTCCCGACTCCAGCCCTGAATGACTGGAGACGGCCCCTTTTATCCAGTTCCCGGATGAGCACCAGGTGTTCCCGGCGTTCCTCCCTTGGCCACGCCCCAGCGTGGCGGAAGTGCCGGCTGTCCTCCCGGCAGCTCTCCGGGCGCCGTCCTAAACCTTCCCCCCAGCACTTCCTGGTGTGGCGGAAGTGCTGGGGTAACAGGTCCCCAAGGCATTGGGGCGCCTCCTGGCGGTGACCACGGGCCCCTACAGGGTGGAGCTTCCATGCCCTGAACCCGTGGCCCCCAAAGCAACCAGGAAGGCAGCCCCCACGTGATCCCAGATGGGCGCACGCCCACATCCGGTCTTCTAAGGCGTCCCAGCCGGGTCGTCGCCCCTGGCATCCGCGACATATTATAGGATTTTTACTTGTATTTTCTGGACTTATTCCTCGCTTTGCCCATCTTCTTTCAGATCTTCTCATACTCTATTTTCATCTTGGACAATAAATTGTTGTCTATCACTTTACAAGCACCAGATCTGAAATGCTGCTTCTACCTTTGGCCATCTCTTCAGCTATTTTCCGTGGATCTAAATTGTATGGCAGGACCAGATGTGTTTCTATAGACAGTTAAGTATTAAGTAGTCATATCTGCAGAAGGCACTATTGTGCAGTGGGCACAGGGCATTCATTTAGATTTAAGGACTTTCAGATGGGTTAAAAAATGTGTCATGCTATACAGAGGCCAACAAGCCAGGAATTTGGAGAATGAGGAAGACATTTTACTTTTAGAGAGTAGACAGAACAAGAGGGTTTAGGTGACAAAGAAGGTTAGCTGCCTCACAAAAAAGTATCATTTTATTTTGTTGTCCTGTAAATTTTCCCTTTCCTTTAGTCACTCATTGTTTCCTTAACCTTTGTGTTATTTTTCTTGCTAGAATCCTTACTTATCGCCTGCGCTGATGTCCATTATTCCTACTTTAACATAACCACCGCCCTGCTTGAATTGCAAACATTTTGTATTTTTAAACACTGATAGTACCAGTTATGCCCGTATTTGTCCACTTTCACACTTGACCATTACCCTTTGACTCTTTTTCTCCCACGTTTCTTCTTGCATACTCCCAAACTGCCACGAGTGGAAATAGCGAGTAACAGAAAATGATCCACTTCAGTGTTTCCTCCTCTGATAGAATCAATTAGGCCTTCCTGCCATCACTTCCCACAATGTTTTGTGATGACATTTGTCAGCACCGTGTTGCTGGAATTACTTCCTTGGCTGTGAATAAAGTGACAGAAATCTGCCCAGATAGCAGGAGTTAACAGTGAAGCTGCTGGCTAAGTTTACAAATGTTTTCATTGTGTTTGTGTTTCTTCCCACATTTAAATTGACTCAGAATAAGTAAGCATCGTCTGTTATGGATTGGTGTCTTGCCCTGATCTGCATTCTACAGAATGTCCAAAACTGCTGGGGTGAGCTACAGGCCACCATGACGCTATAATGTAAAATAATGGCAATGGATAAATGCGTATCATCAGGAAAGAGCTGCTGTGTTTTCAAGTGAGTATTCCATGAAAATGATGTCAATGTGCTAATGTGGATTGTAAGGCAAAGCAAGTGTGTAATGAATGTTAACCGACTGCAATGATATACAGTATCTTACAAAAGTGAGTACACCCCTCACATTTTTGTAAATATTTTATGATATCTTTTCATGGGACAACACTGAAGATATGACACTTTGATACAATGTAAAGTAGTCAGTGTACAGCTTGTATAACAGTGTAAATTTGCTGTCCCCTCAAAATACCTTAACACACAGCCATTAATGTCTAAACCACTGGCAACAAAAGTGAGTACACCCCTAAGTGAAAAATGTCCAAATTGTGCCCAGTTAGCCATTTTCCGTCCGCGGTGTCATGTGACTCGTTAGTGTTACAAGGTCTCAGGTGTGAATGGAGAGCAGGTGTGTTAAATTTGGTGTTCTCGCTCTCACACTCTCTCATACTGTACTGATCACTGGAAGTTCAACATGGCACCTCTTGGCAAAGAACTCTCTGAGGATCTGAAAAAAAGATTTGTTGCTCTTGTCACACACGTGCGACTAGGAGTGAGCTGAATGGACCAAGTGGAGGTGATTACGTGCCGGGCCAGGGGGTGGTGGGGTGCTATAAACCTGTTTCTGTTAATTCTGCAGATCAGATACGGAAAAACCTGCCTGATTCAACATCACTTCTGGCTCCCAGACTAACATCACTTCCGTTTCTGGCTGCCAGACTGACATCACTTCCAGTTCTGGCTGCCAGACTGACGCCACTTCCGGTTCTGACCGCCAGACTGATGCAACTTCCGGTTCCGGTTCCCAGACTGAAGTCACTTCCAGGTTACGAACTATAAATCCGCCATATTGCCAAACCGAGTCAGTTTATTTTGGGAACTCAAACCAGCAACATCAATTGGGCTCTCAAAGATCCTTTTGTAGCTAGGAACATTATATGGGTGGCTGCCCCAAACCTTCTTTTAGTGAGTTGAGACTCATCATTTCACACTCTACATAAAAATGGCCTAGGCTATAAGATGATTGCCAACACCCTGAAACTGAACTGCAGCATAGTGGCCAAGACCATACAGCGGTTTAACAGGACAGATTCCACTCAGAACAGGCCTCGCCACAGTCGACCAAAGAAGTTGAGTGCATGTGCTCAGCGTCATATCCAGAGGTTGTCTTTTGAAATAGACATATGAGTGCTGCCAGCATTGCTGCAGAGGTTGAAGGGGTGGGGGGTCAGCCTGTCAGTGCTCAGACCATACGCCGCACACTGCATCAAATTGGTCTGCATGGCTGTCGTCCCAGAATGAAGCCTCTTCTAAAGATGATGCACAAGAAAGCCTGCAAACAGTTTGCTGAAGACAAGCAGACTAAGGACATGGATTACAGGAACCATGTCCTGTGGTCTCATGAGACCAAGATAAACTTATTTGGTTCAGATGGTGTCAAGCGTGTGTGGCGGCAACCAGGTGAGGAGTACAAAGACAAGCGTGTCTTGCCTACAGTCAAGCATGGTGGTGGAAGTGTCATGGTTTGGGGCTGCATGAGTGCTGCTGGCACTGGGGAGCTACAGTTCATTGAGGGAACCATGAATGCCAACATGTACTGTGACATACTGAAGCAGAGCATGATCCCCTCCCTTCAGAAACTGGGCCGCAGGGCAGTATTCCAACATGATAACGACCCCAAACACACCTCCAAGGCAACCACTACCTTGCTAAAAACAAGCTGAGGGTAAACGTGCTAGACTGGCCAAGCATGTCTCCAGACCTAAACCCTATTGAGCATCTGTAGGGCATCCTCAAATGGAAGGTGGAGGAGCACAAGGTCTCTAACATCCACCAGCTAACGTGATGTTGTCATGGAGGAGTGGAAGAGGATTCCAGTAGCAACCTGTGAAGCTCTAGTGAAGTCCATGCCCAAGAGAGTTGAAGGCAGTGCTGGAAAATCATGGTGGCCACACAAAATATTGACACTTGGGCACAATTTGGACATTTTTCACTTAGGGGTGTACTCACTTTTGTTGCCAGCGGTTTAGACATTAATGGCTGTGTGTTGAGTCATTTTGAGGGGACAGCAAATTTACACTGTTATACAAAGCTGTACACTGACTACTTTACATTGTATCAAAGTGTCATATCTTCAGTGTTGTCCCATGAAAAGATATAATAAACAATTTACAAAAATGTCAGGGTTGCACTCAGTTTTGAGAGATACTGTATCTGGGATATGAGCAGAAAACATCACACCAGAGTAGAATACCCACAAAGCTTCCACTAGATTCAGAGAGACTCACACACCCTGTATAGAGTGATGCCAAGGGCACAAGGTACAGTGGAGGGGTGTATGAGTGCTCTTACACACCTAGCCACCAACAGAAAGCTGCAGGCTGAAATGTACCATTTTTATAGGTCCTTAATGGCCTTATGGCATAGATGTGCCATCACTCTAGATGCTAGGTCATTGATAATTACCTCTTAATGATTCAGTTCCGTTTCATTATGTGTTTAACTCAACTTGTGTGTTTACATATTTAAATGCTGTACCTTCATTTCATGCAGCCAGATTTTAGGGATAATCTGCTCCATTATTAAATCTAAATTCAATTGTGCATTTATCTTGCTTCCTTCAGCAAGGCATTTACCGTTGTCTCTATAATGAATGGTGACACATGGTGGCCCATCTCCCTATTAAATGATTTGATTATGCGACTTATAGTCATGGGCTATGTCAGATTTGGTGACTGCAGTTACTAATCTTGTTGCTGGACCATGTCAATTTAAAAGACTGAAAATTGCTGCCTACAGTATGTCTACTCTATCGACTGAGTGCTGATCTTGCTCACCCTTTTCCTGACAGCCAATAGCATGCTTCCTGACGGAACTGACTCTGTACAAAGGGTTAACTAGTTTGACGAGTTCAGCAGCAAACTCGACCTTCCTTTTATTTTTCTCCATTCTGCCATGTTTTGTAAAACAGGAAACATGGCTGTCTTTCGTTTGTGAGCTCCAAAGCCAATGTCCTGCCTGACAGAGCCAAGACTGCAAGAAGGGTTAACAGGGCCGACAAGTTCAGCCATAGTCTCTGGCCTTTTGTTTCGTTTTCCCCATCCGCTTTTAGAACGTAAATCATGAGACTTCAACAGCTTTTCTTCTGTTTGTGAGGTCCAAAACACCCTTATTCCTCTTTGCTGCATTCTATGCACTGTACTTCTGGATTAGCATTCATTGATTGTCATCTGTCATACACACAAAGCCTTAACAGAAAATCAAACCTGACGGAGCAAGTTGTGGAGTAATTGGAGAGGGTATGTCACATGATGTGAATGGCTTCACAGCAGACCACTTGTTATGGAAATGAAAGCTATGACTGAAAATTGCTGGAAAAGTCATCTAATGTGACATAGCCTTAATGAGGAGCCTCACTGATTGACCCCCACTCCAGGCACTATATACTGAAAGTTGTCACTCAACATGTAACATGAATAATGTTGTTTTTAAAAATATACTCCTTATTACAAAAATGTGTTCCGACACCTCGGTGTCATTTCACCAACAGTATTTACAACCCCTACTGTGGTGATGAAGCATTATGCTAAAACATGATACAGAAAGATGTTGTAGGAGTACGGAACATAAATGGCAAAAATCTGAATTGCAGTACATCAATATGTAACACCTCCATGTGTAACAAATAGTGCTTTTCTTATGATCCAGCTGTAATTCTGTAACTAGCAAAGTTTTTACTTACACTTTGTTTAATAGAGCAGATCCGGTGTGATTATCTTTTAATCATCAGGGTATTTCTGCACCTTTTATTATTGCTTTATTAATTTATACTCACATTGTTATGTTTGATGGAGGAAGTTGAGGTTAAAAGTGCTGAAAGAAAAATAAACCAATTGAATGGTCTTGTTTGACCAGAGATGGAGAGGAATGTTACAGTAGAAAATGAATACCTTAGAACTGCTACACTTAATGTCACTTCTAGTCATATTTCAATAGATAATGAAAGCTTTGAATTGTTACACATAATGTCACCGTAAGTCTTTAATGTTTCCTTATCCCCCATAATGCCTATTTTTAATACGTTAAGCTAGCGATAGTTTTAAATTTTGTCTGGTGATCCAACATTAGGGTTGCAGTTTATCTTGGCAGCACTGGGCAGAAGGCAGGATGTAACCCTGGATGGAGATAGTCATCACAAAGCGAATCTTCACATATGGCCCTACTCACCTACCTGCATATTAATGGAGATGTGGGGGGAAAGCAGTAGAGAGCTAACCTCTGCTCCATCATGCCACCCAAGTTTGAGCTCTTGTAAGCTCTGTACAGTACAGCGTCTTTTGTTCTTACCTGCTATTAATAAAATATAAACAACAAAAAATAAAACTGATCAACTTAAGCTTCTAAAATAATATTTAATCCCATTGCAATCTCAATCTCGCTTAACCCACTTCAGGGCTGTGGGGGACAGGACCTTATTCTGACAGCATAGAGGACAAGCCAGGAATCAATCCTGAGTGGGACAGGTTTAAAATAAAAAAAAGATCTAAAATTAATTTAAATTATCAGGTGATCAATTTAATCTCAGTTTCACTAAACATACTGTATATGTAGATTTTTTTGCTTCCTGATTAAGGTGATTTTGAAGCATGACCAAAAATGGAGCCTGCTAACAAGATGTCAGCCCATTATGTAATGGGGATTGCCTCAGGGAGAGAATTCCCCTTTTACGTCTCAAAAAGGCTACCTATTGAGAATTTCAGCAGTTGACTGACACTCAAGGTGATGACAAAACCAGGATGAAACCAGAAGAACCGGACAATCAGGAACGTCAGTGTAATTGGCCATTGCTAAGGAAGCAGCTAAAACAAGTATTGACCAAACAGTATAGACAGTAGGGAGGCCTCACAAGTTTCACACTGACTGAATTTTTAAACAGAAAGAATGAGGGCAACAATTTCAGCTTATGAAGTTAAGAAAAAGCATTTGCGACATCTTGAAAGTCAGGGGAATAAAACAAGGAGTCTGTTACCCAGATCACTTTTTATTTAATCTTATCCATAAGACTGCTACAGAGCTCCTTGAAGAGCTTTAGCCAAAACTCAAGTGCCAGTCATCAGGCTGCTGGTATCATCATTGGGCACTTGTGCTTGAGTCTATAAAGCTTGGCAGGCTGAAAGGCACATACCTGACTCCTCTATAGACACTGAATCACCAGGGAAATGAGAAAAACATTAAAAGAATATATATATATATATACAGTATATATATTGTGAGGGATTGCCGGCCGTGTATCCCGGCCAACAACCCAAACCGCCAGATGGAGCCATCCCTGCAACATGGAAGGGCCCCAAATTCCAGCAGGGCATCATGGAACTTGGAGTTTTTCACCACAGCCTTGCTAGAAACCATGGGGCCCACAGGAGGACGCTGCAGGGAGGCCCAGGGACTTATACTTTCCTTATAGCCCGGAAGTACAGTAATTCACAATCGCGGAAACGGAAGAAATTATATACTTCCGGGCTGAAGAAAAAGAGAAGATTACTCGACCTGAAAGTGTTGGAAAATCACATGGACTGAGGGCTCAGAAACACTTCCAGGTCGAGGAATATAAAGGACTGTGGGAGATCCCAGACAGACGAGCTGAGTTGGGAGGCAGGGTGGCTAAGCGTCTGGGAGTTTGGAGGATTGTTTATTGAGAATTGTGGAGAGGAGCGTGCTTTGTGCACTTTATTATAATAATAAATATTATTATTGGACTTTTACATGGTGTCTGATGTGTGGTCTGAGGGTACAAGGGAGCGAGAAAGCCCTAATCTGTCACAATATATATATATATATATATATATACAGTATATCCGGAAAGTATTCACAGCTCATCACTTTTTCCACATTTTGTTATGTTACAGCCTTATTCCAAAATGGATTAAATTAATTTTTTTTCTTCAGAATTCTACACACAACACCCCATAATGACAACGTGAAAAAAGTTTACTTGAGATTTTTGCAAATGTATTAAAAATAAAAAAATTGAGAAAGCACATGTGCATAAGTATTCACAGCCTTTGCCATGAAGCTCAAAATTGAGCTCAGGTGCATCCTGTTTCCCCTGATCATCCTTGAGATGTTTCTGCAGCTTAATTGGAGTCCACCTGTGGTAAAGTCAGTTGATTGGACATGATTTGGAAAGGCACACACCTGTCTATATAAGGTCTCACAGTTGACAGTTCATGTCAGAGCACAAACCAAGCATGAAGTCAAAGGAATTGTCTGTAGACCTCCGAGACAGGATTGTCTCGAGGCACAAATCTGGGGAAGGTTACAGAAAAATTTCTGCTGCTTTGAAGGTCCCAATGAGCACAGTGGCCTCCATCATCCGTAAGTGGAAGAAGTTCGAAACCACCAGGACTCTTCCTAGAGCTGGCTGGCCATCTAAACTGAGCGATCGGGGGAGAAGGGCCTTAGTCAGGGAGGTGACCAAGAACCCGATGGTCACTCTGTCAGAGCTCCAGAGGTCCTCTGTGGAGAGAGGAGAACATTCCAGAAGGACAACCATCTCTGCAGCAATCCACCAATCAGGCCT
>JANRMT010052038.1:0-14906 GCA_026402145.1 Polypterus bichir lapradei | reverse complement strand
CTTTGTTTGTCTGCGAATTCCACGCATGCGTAGACCACCTTCCAGTTTAGTACGTTGTTGTTACTCACGGATGTCAACAATGTGCCGGAATAAGGAAAGGGGTGGTGGACAGTGTTACGCTGGTTGGCTCCTGAGGCCTGGTTAGAGAATGAGATTGCCGAAGATAAAAGGTACGTGCCTACGTAACATATGAATGAAAGAAAGACAGTGGGTAAAATGAATGACAACGTAACAGCATGTTCCGGAAATTATTATTGTTATGTTGTAGCCGACGAGTGCTGCGCGTCTCACAGTTGTACCGTGGCTTGCTCACATGTCAGTGAAGTGATCCCTATTTATGCTTTAAAGAGCCTGGATACCTATGTGTCCCCCTTTTATAACCATTGCTCCGTGTATATTGCCTTACTCTTTGGATTGCCACAAAGCAACCTGCAAGATTGGAGAAAGGTTGAGAAGAGATCGTGAGAGGAAACGACAGTGTCTTGAAAATGAGACGGACTGTGAACGGACAGAAGCAGAAATGCTCCTACACCACCACATAATTACGATTCAGACAGTGATTCCGAGTAGGCCGTTCCTATCGAATCAATATCCAAGGGTTTTCTTTTGTAATTTTGTTTCCCTTATAAAAAATCATAATGCTGTGTGACGAAGGGCCCAGTTCACAACTGGCAGCCGCATTTAAACAGGGAGCCCTTCACAGACAACTTTAACATGCACAACATAGTTGGGCGCACATGGCTAGTTTTCTATATTTCTGCATAAATATGACATAAAACATCATCAGATTTTCACTCAAGTCCTAAAAGTAGGTAAAGAGAAACCAGTTAAACAAATGAGACAAAAATATTATACTTGGTCATTTATTTATTGAGGAAAATGATCGAATATTACATATTTGTGAGTGGCAAAAGTATGTAAACCTCTAGGATTAGCAGTTAGTTTGAAGGTGAAATTAGAGTCTGGTGTTTTCAATCAATGGGATGACAATCAGGTGTGATTGGTACCCAGTGTTATTTAAGAACAGGGATCTGTCAAAGTCTGCTCTTCACAACACATGTTTGTGGAAGTGTATCATGGCACGAACAAAGGAGATTTCTGAGGACCTCAGAAAAAGAGTTGTTGATGCTCATCAGGCTGGAAAAGATTACAAAACCATCTCTAAAGAGTTTGGACTCCACCAATCCACAGTCAGACAGATTGTGTACAAATGGAGGAAATTCAAGACCATTGTTACCCTCCCCAGGAGTGGTCGACCAACAAAGATCACTCCAAGAGCTAGGCATGTAATAGTCGGCGAGGTCACAAAGGACCCCAGGGTAACTTCTAAGCAACTGAAGGCCTCTCTCACATTGGCTAATGTTCATGTTCATGAGTCCACCATCAGGAGAACACTGAACAACAATGGTGTGCATGGGAGGGTTGTAAGGAGAAAGCCACTGCTCTCCAAAAAAACATTGCTGCTCGTCTGCAGTTTGCTAAAGATCATGTGGACAAACCAGAAGGCTATTTGAAGAATGTTTTGTGGTCGGATGAGACCAAAATGGAACTTTTTGGTTTAAATGAAAAGCATTATTTTTGGAGAAAGGAAAACACTGCATTCCAGCATAAGAACCTTATCCCATCTGTGAAACATGGTGTTGGTAGTATCATGGTTTGGGCCTGTTTTGCTGCATCTATGCCAGGACGGCTTGCCTTCATTGATGGAACAATAAATTCTGAATTATATCAGAGAATTCTAAAGGAAAATGTCAGGATATTTGTCCATGAACTGAATCTCAAGAGAAGGTGGGTCATGCAGCAAGACCTTAACCACACAAGTTGTTCTACCAAAGAATGGTTAAAGAAGAATAAAGTTAATGTTTTGGAATGGCCAAGTCAAAGTCCTGACCTTAATCCAATCGAAATTTTGTGGAAGGACCTGAAGCGAGGAGTTAATGTGAGGAAACCCACCAACATCCCAGAGTTGAAGCTGTTCTGTACGGAGGAATGGGCTAAAATTCCTCCAAGCCAGAATGCAGGAATGATCAAAAGTTACCGGAAACGTTTAGTTGCAGTTATTGTCTCAAAGGGGGGTCACACCAGATACTGAAAGCAAAGGTTCACATACTTTTGCCACTCACAAATATGTAATATTCGATCATTTTCCTCAATAAATAAATGACCAAGTATTATATTTTTGTCTCATTTGCTTAACTGGTTTCTCTTTGTCTACTTTTAGGACATGAGTGAAAATCTGATGATGTTTTAGGTCATATTTATGCAGAAATATAGAAAATTCTAAAGGGTTCACACACTTTCAAGCACAACTGCAAGAATGACAAAGATAAAGAAATGCATGCATATTGAGCACATCACAGAAGACCATTAAGTGACAAAGACAAAGAAAGAACGAGCAGACAAGAGGCTGACACAAATGTTCCAGAAATTCTGGTGCAGGTATTGTGGTGTAGTGGTTAGGACTTCATACCCTGAAGTTGCTGGTTCAAATCCTGCTCCTGACAATATGTGACCACAAAGAAGTCACTTCACCTGCCTGTGCTCCAATCGGAAAAGCAAAAACAATGTAACTAACTATCTCAGAAGTTGTAAGTTCCCTTGGATAAAGGTGTCCGTCAAATAAATATATGTAAATTCAAAAAAATTCTGGTTTCCATTTTACTTGTGGTCAAAAAAAGTTTATTGTAATAAAAGCACAGTCCCCGCAAGCCTGTCTTCTATTGAGAATCCTCCAGGACACAGTATATACATATTCAGAATTCATAGTCAAATGTAGGTGTTCCATTTATTGATCATTGATTGTGACAAGGAACTCTGCTGAGAGTTGGCAAATCACAGAATCACATGATACAAAAAACAACGCAGCAGCACTAGAGAAAGTCCAGAGTGACTAGACCGATTCAGTGAATTAAGAGGTATGAGGAGAGATGGAAGGAGTTGAACTTTTCATTTTGAACAAATGAAGATTAAGAGAGTGTTTAAAATTATGAAGGGAATTAGTTCAGTCAATCCAAGTTGCTCTTTAGAATGGGTTCAACAAGAACACAGGGACATGGCTAGAAACTTGTTTAGGGCCGATTTTGCCTAAAAGTTACAAAGTTTACAAAGAACCGTAGACACATGGAATAAATGACCAAGTAATGTGGTGGAGAGAAGAACTTTAGAGACCTTCAAATCTCAACTTGATATTATTTTGGGCAGTTTAGGTAAACGGGATAGACAAGCTGAATGCAGTGTTCTGGTCAGAACTGTTCTAATGTTTGGAAGCGTGACATGGTTAAGTACAAGCAACATAAATGAGAAGACGGCTTGTGCTATAGCATTAGGACGTTTGTTTTACAAGAAAACATTGCAAAAGGACATCTTAATAGTTTTCACAAAGATACTCTTTTCATTTTGCTCACGTCTTTCAGATTGTAAAAGAGTTTCCCATTAATTGATAACATGAAGTGAACAGTACTAAGTCTCAAGAAGAAACCTTTGACAAATCAAGCTTATGTAGTATCTGCCTAAATCAGTTTGTAGTCACAGATAATTCTTGTGTTTATTACTTTTGACTTAGAATTGTTAAATCAAAGATTCTCATTCACCAACCCTTTTCTTTTTAATCTTCTTATTCCTTTTCAGATTGCAAGGACCTGGTGCCTCTCATGACAGCATCAGATGCAGAACAGGAGTGGACCTTGGCTGCAACGCTAGTCTGTCACAGGGCACACTCACGTGCACCACCACTTATTCTGCCCAAAGTTTGAGCCAAGAATTAATGTAAATGGTGCACCTTTAAGATTTAGGAGAAACTGGATTGTCTGGGGAAGCATCTGGGAGAGCATGCCAACTGAACAAAGATGGTGTCCCTGCTTAGAAATAATCTTTTTAATAATCTTTTAATTCAATGGATGGCACAGTCAACCAGTCCTACTTGGAATTATCTGCTTTGTAGGATGGATCAATGATTATGTATGCCAAAGCAGTGGAATAACACCTCATCTTCAAAAATTCTCCCAAAATGCATTTGTATCCTGGAGCTTGTAGTGTGAAAAAAGAAGCTATGAAAGGTAAGTCTTTTTCCAGATAATAAAATGGTCGTAATGAACACCAGTAGCCCCTCCTTATGAGCACTATCCTTTTTCACAATATGCATGGTTGCATTTTAGGCCTACTAAGTATGTGGTTTTATCCTTTTACAGTATTTAGAGGGAGGACATGGCAGTGCATGCTTTACACCTCTCCCCTTCATTCATTGTTCAAGAGTCCTGTCTTCAATTCAAAAAGTCTCTCCTCTGAGTCTTTGGGTTTCCTATTTATAATATGTACACATGGATAATTCTGGAAGTATTTATGTAACAATATTTTAGAAAAAAAAAACGTGTTTTACAGGTTTTGAGCAAGAGACTTGGTAATAGAAATGTGGATTATCCAACATGAGTAATGTGAGATTCTGTTTGTCTGTTTTTTCCATATTTCACTTTGTGTGCCGTTGTACTGCACTAACAACCATTGAGTTCTTTTATGTCATAAACTCCTTTCTCTCCATTCTTCTGGAAAACATGAGATCATTTTTTTCTTGTTCCCACTTCAAAGTACCTGTAGTAAGTAACTAAATAGAAATGTAAATTATGGGGGGATTATTCTTTTAAGCCAGTGGTTCTCAAGTTCTGGAGGACACCCAACACTGCAGGTGTTCATTCCAACCAGTTTCTTCTTTTAATTAGTCTCTTCCATTAAAGCAAGATATTACTTGTGTTTTTGTATCAATTTAGACATTGCAAACTGTTAATTTATATTACTGAAAGAAGCAATAATTTAGATGCAAGCAAATTTTTTTTTAGCATTTTGGTGTTATTTTCCTTTCAAAATGTCTGGTTATTTATGACATTATTAAAATAATAAGCACACAAGTGAGTAACACTGAAATAGCTGCCCTTTAGCAGTTAGTGTCGCTTGCCCTGGTCACTGATACACTTGCCATTAATTTTCAGTATTCAGATATAACTAACAGAGAAAACTCCTCAGAAAAATTGTATGAAGAAATGACAGCGTAAAACTTTGAAAGATATGGCAAAAAGTGAAATACTGTACAAATCAAATCCTGTTATACCGAATACCGAAGTGATGACATTTTCAGAATAACAAATACTTTTTGTTGGCCAGGACAAATGTTCTTACATCATGTTAAACAGATTTAATTTTAACGAAATGCGAATTTTTGTAAAATGAATGTTTATTCAATCAAAAATGGCCACCGAAGATTATAATGTGATGCAAAAAATACTTAATGCTGCACCTACACTTTTGCTGAGTCTTGGGAACCCTGCCACAGGCTGCTTCTTTCTTGTTTGACCAAAAGAAAGTGTGTTGTGAAATTTCCAGTCTCGGGCAACCTCGGCGAGAGTGTAGGCGCGACATCATACACTTGGCTGAATTCTGAGTTAGCGTTCCACTGGGGGTCCACGTTGGTAGTTGCGTCGTGTGTGGATACTGCACTGTTCAAGCTTCATATCGCTTCTTAAAATTTTCTTTGAGATAAACAAAAAAAAGTGAGAAACGGCATCAGTTTATGCTGAAAGAAAAATTAACAATCCTGCAAAAAGCTGATTCTGGAATGAAGAAAAACGACGCGGCAACACGTCTTCAACACTGTCAACAATTTTGAAGGATTAAAAAAAAAAAAATAGAAGACAAAGATCGGATGTTGGGACCTGAACAAAAAAAAATTAGAAGTACATTTGTATTTCTGTAAAAAAAAAAGTAACATCTAATGTCTCATTTTCAAATAAAATATTTTTTGTAGTTTAAGAAGCCATGGTTTTTATACAAGTATTATCAAGCTTGGGTCACAGAGGTAGTTGCACAAGAGACAGAAAGGTGAGTCCTGATTGTGTGTTAATTGTTCTAAACATCGTGCGACAAGCATGTTAAGCGGTAAGCCTGATCCTGTAGAGGACAGTCGGTCACTTTGTCCTTGGTTTACTGTTTACCAGATGCAGCAGAGCAGCTACAGAGTTCTCCTTTCGCTGCTGCTGCTACAGATGGCGAATATCGCCGGCAACCCTGGTCACAATACTATACATATTTTCCCCATATTCATTAAAACAAAATTTCCATTATCTCTTACTAGCAAAATACCCGCGCTTCGCAGCGGCGAAGTACAGCCTTAAAATTTTTATTAAGAAGAAAATTAAACCTTTTTAAACTGAGGGAAAATATACCAATAATTATTTGTTAAGGATCTCTTTGTATACCACATTGTGAGTTCGGCCCTCCGGTTGTAATATGACCAAGCTGTGCGCTGAGCTTACTCTTGAGCATGCAACGTACAGTTGGCCATGTGAACAGTAATCTTGTTTCAAATCTCACAGCTTGGATTGCTGCTGTCATAATCGGTTTGAGTTTCATGGTTTGTTTCAATTACGACAGTATTTGTAGGACTTGTGTTGAAGAGACATTCGGCATCTGTAAAGCGTTGTAAGTATACAACCAGTTTCATTGATAACTTCACATCCAGCATTTGAGAGTTTAAACATTTCTAAACATCAAAGTGTCCACTACTGAAATCGTCACCTGTGAATCTTAAGATGTTTAAGAGGCATTGGTGGTTGTCCAAAGGTGTAAAATATTTGGCCATTTCGGTACACTTGAAAGCGACAACCGAACAATTCAGTGGCAGCCATCAACTCACATGCAGATGCATAGGTGAAGGGCTTAAGCATTTCACTCTTCTAGTGCTCCTGTGTAGTATAATTATCTCCTGTACCGTCATCAGTCCACACCTTGAACCTGTCCCAGTCATTCAATACATAAGACACAATGTTCCTCCGGATATCAAGAGTGAGCCTGATATGGCCGTGCAATATGTAACAAAGAGAATGGAAAAGGTAGGTGCCATCTCCGGGCATGGAAACCACTCGATAAGTGACAGTTCTTTGATCGATGGTGATCACCTCGATAGACATGTTAATGGAGGTACGGTTGGAATGATAAAGGAAATGGGTACCTGAACAATGTAAAGTAAGTCTAAAATACCTACACAATAGCTATAATCGTAATAAATTAACAAAAAACAGCGGAGAAGCCGTGGATTAAATAAAAAGGCTGTAGTTATCAGCAGGGAGACGTGAATCCCATGGTGAAGCAAGGATGGGAATGTAGAGACTGGAGCGACGGACGGCCTTATATAGGCAGGCAGCCAATAACGTGGGAGGCATTGGGATGGGGGACTCAACGCTGCCTCACACGGTGACCGAGCTGCAGGCTATGGACGTATATACAGTATGTACGTAAGTAGGATTCAGTTAGCGTTGGGAACCCGCGTACCAAATTTCTTGAAGATGGGCCCATAAGTAACAAAGACCGTTGAAAAGTTCAATATGGCGGCCGTCAGTGGCATCATACCACCGAAATAAGTACGTACATTGGTTTCGGTTAGTGCAGGGAAGCCGCCTACCAAATTTCGTGAAGATGAGGCCATGAATAAGAAAGTTCAACATGGCGGACGTTGTTGACCGTTATGACCGTTACACGTAGAATTTCGAAATGAAACCTGCTTAACTTTTGTAAGTAAGCTGTAAGGAATGAGCCTGCCAAATTTCAGCCTTCTCCCTACACGGGAAGTTGGAGAATTAGTGATGTTGGAAAGTTCAATATGGTGGCTGACTGTGGCGTCATACTACCGAAATAAGTACGTACATCGGTTTTGGTTAGCGCAGGGAAGCCACTTACCAAATTTCGTAAAGATGGGGTCAGCCTTCTACCTACACGGGAAGTAGGAAAATTAGTGACATAGGAAAGTTCAATATGGCGGCCGACAGTGGCGTCATACCGTCGAAATAAGTATGTACATCGGTTTCGGTTAGCGCAGGGAAGCCACCTACCAAATTTCGTGAAGATGGTGCCATAAATAAGAAAGTTCAACATGGCGGACGATGTCGACCGTTATCGACCGTTATGACCATTACGTGTAGAATTTCGAAATGAAACCTGCTTAACTTTTGTAAGTAAGCTGTAAGGAATAAGCCTGCCAAATTTCAGCCTTCTACCTACACGGGAAGTTGGAGAATTAGTGATGAGTGAGTGAGTGAGTGAGTGAGTCAGTGTATTTTCTGCACAACAGTGGAGGTTTAGGCCATGTCTGCGAATAATCTGACCCAAAGGAAGGATATAAAGTAGAAAAAGTAATGGCCCAAGGACTGAACCATGAGGGACACCATGCGACACAGGTGAGGTGGAGGATTTATATCGGCCAAGTGTAACCAACTGTTGTCTATTAGAAAGATATGATGTGAGCCATTGAAGGGAAGCCAGAGATGCCTACAGCAGAGAGAGACGTGACAGGAGGATTTCATGATTAACAGTGTCAAATGCTGCACTCAAGTCAAGGAGGAGGAGAATAGTTGCTTGATCTGGGGTACCTGCAACTGGGGTACCTGCAACAAAGCTGTTGCTTATCCTGGACTTGGCTCCAGGGCTTGGCCACAATTGAACCAATGTTTGGATTTATAGTTGCCTCACTGGTAGAGGCTAGTTGACTGCAAAGTTTGGCATTTTGGTGGACGGGGTGCAAAATGTATATGATAGGTTCAAAGAAGGGGCTGCAGGTAATTCTTTTTTTTCTCTCTATAGTTAACTCAACCTTTTAAAAATAAAGAGTTCAGTCGGTCATAAAGAAATGTTGAAGCATCAGCTTGAGCAAGATACTGTGTACAGCATGCTTTGGATCACATCTTGCTTTCAGAAATGTAAGGTGTTAAACAGGCAAAGTAAACAGTTTGTAGTAATTGTGAAAAAAATAACCTGTCCTATGGAAGCATTTGTCCAGTGGTTTATAGGCTTTGTGTACTTAGGTAAACACATATACTGTTAGGTTTTTATTGTGTCATTTTCATTAGAGCTGTTTTTAGCCCATATGCCTCCTTGCTAAGAGTCAGGCTTATTCTCAGTATCCAACACTTCCCTTTTTCCATAAAAAACATAAATGTGCAATGATAATTTCTGAAGGAAGAATGCAAACTCATTGTTTCTTTAAGTATGGAAATATTTGGATTTTAATGAGTCTGTGACTCTTTTATTCACAGTTCTCATACTGTATGAAATTTCAGGATATTTTTGCAGTGCAGGAAGGATAATATTAAAAATCAAAAAAGCTTAGACATCTCGTTTTTTTTTGTCATTGATAAATTTTATTATTTATATATTCTGAATATTTAACATTTTTTTCAAGCAGCATTATCATATTTACCAGTAACAGCGTACTGCACGATAACGTGCAGTGAATACACTTGACTTGAGCATTCCTAGTTTTCATACTCTTTCTCTGTCTCTGTTTAGCATTCGTTTGCTCAGAGGCTGACGCGCTTGCTGCTTTCTGAGCAGCTCTTCTTTTCTCCACCCTAGCGGCCCGCTGCTTCTTTTCTTTCATCGGCATCTTTTCGCATTAAAACTGATATAGTTTTTGTGTTGCAATTACTTAGTACGTTTTCTTTAATTTTTCACTTAAGCTGGCACTTAAGTCTTCAGTCTGCCTCAAGAATGATTAGCGAAGTTGGTAGGGAATGAGAATGGTGCCCATACGCATGCGCTGCACGGCCGCCCTGCTGCACGCTGCCGAGAGTTGATTCTACCATAAAATAAAATAAAAATAGAAAGAGTAATAAAAATCATCAACCCGAAAGTAGATAGTAGACGTCACGTAGTATATGTGTACCAAATTTCAAGTCAATAGGTGAAACGGTTTGTGAGCTACAGGTGATTTAAAATACTGGACAGACAAACAAACAGCCACGGTAGTGTATTATATAAGATGTTTTAGATAAATTCTTTAGTTTGAGAAGTATTGTTTGTATTTAATATTAAGTGTGTCACACTGCTATTTTGTAACCTCAGTACTTTGTTAGTGAGATTATAGCATGTACACAACTGTTGCTAAGAAATGCCACCCAAGAAGGCACTACATGTCATGTCACAAAGGCTTGACTATAAAACTCAATACAATTCTTCAGCTCACTGTTCGAGATTACAGTTAAACATTGAGTAGTGTTAGTTTTGAGTAGGCCAGGGAAAGTTAACACATTCATTTTTGCGATTAATGTGGCCTGTTTAATCCATTAAAAAATATTGTCGCATCCTGGGCAGCAATTTCATGTCATTTTTATTTATTTATTTTTAACATTACGAAACAATAACACAAAGTGTTAAGTGTGTACCTAAAGAAGTACATACACATCCAGTACTTTTATGTTTATACTACCCTTAAAAATTTTATGAAATTAAAAATGAAATAAATGTTCATTCAAAGGTTTAAAATTTTGCATTACGCCGTTCACAACAGTACACCACATCTCAGTACGTAGCACTGATGTTCATTTTCCTGATTTATACATACTGACGTAAGTGTAGGGGGGTGGGGAGGGGAGTCTTAAGGCAATGCTAGAGAAAAGCTGTTTCTTTAAGAAGATTGATTCAATATCATGTCACTTAAGTGCTAAATAAGTTCTCTTTGAGTGACACTAAAACCAAATAACCTGCCGGCCTGCCAGGTAGCTTACAGTGCTGACTGCTCTAATATAATGACAAAATTCTACGAAACAGAAGTGTAATGATTATCCCAACCCATTATTCCACTTTGCAGTATCTTCGCTAGTTTATGCAAAGAGCACAACATAACCATCCAAGTAGTGCACTGTGTCAGTTTTTAAGTGAGATAGCAGCTACAAAAATCTTTTTTAATGTGCCAGGAGCAAAGGTGTAGGTACAGCAGTGTTTTCCACTTGTTTTATTCTGTGGTGGCACTTTTTTGTGACCCAAAAAAAAATCCCAAGGCACACAATGATTGTAACAACCACAAAAGCATTAAATCTCTTGGATTTGTTAAACTGTCTGAATGGGCAGGACATGGGTGCTTCAAAAAAAAACAAAAAAGCAACTAAAAAAAGCAACTTGGAGATTGCTGTTCACAGACACCGCACTTGTGTAGAGGGTAATTGATGAACAACTGAGGGTAATATTTCCAGAGTTTTAACACAAGTTTTAATGTATGCGCATTTAAGACATGCATATTCTTTCCATGAAATCAGTCTTTTGCTGTGCATGCAAAGTCTGCATTTGTTTTGGTCGTTTTTTTTACTTGGACACGTCTGTGCCTCATATACTGTGCCAATTTGAGAATTAATAAATTAGCCTCATTTTCTTGTTGCCTTCTTTTGAACTTGCTTTTTAGGTGGTATTTTGTTAAAAGTTTAAGGTCATTGTTTAAGTTTAACCTGTGCCATTAATTTTTTAAATTCCTTTTTGTTGATTCTACATTCTACATTCACATTCATTTTGTGATTCAGAGTGTATTTACTTGATGATTTATGTATTAAATTTATAATTAAATGTTTTAATGTTAGATGCAATTAACTGCTAATATTTACGTACATTTATGCAATTAATTAGTTCATTTTTTTTAATCGATCCCCAGCCCAAGTTTTGAGTTTATAGTGTTTAGCTTAACAGATAAATTGCTAATTGGAGTGGTGGAAGACAGAAAAGGTAATTGATAAGCAGCAATATATAGGGCTAAACTTTTGTTTCTCTCATAAAATATAAAGTGAGAACACAATGAACATCAGAAGTAATTACCAAGCTTTCCAGAGTTGATAGAGAATATGCACACTCATCTTACAACACACTATATAGAAAAGGCTTTACTACAGACAGAATTTCATTGATTACAGAAGAAACAGAACAACCGATCTAAAAGCCACAGCACTCTTATTATGAGTACAAAGATCAAGCCAACAAGGTTTTAGTTCAACAAGTATATAGAAAAGGACATATGAAACAAAAGAGCAGAGATGAAAAATGTAAATGTCAAAATTATTCAGCTTAATGGAATAACTAATATGTTTAAGGAATATTCTAACTCTCTATGCATATCAATAGTGCAATGAAGTAAAAGTTCAAGACAAAATCTTTCTTGTTAAATTAGATTTACTGAAGTAAGACAACTGCTTGTAGAAGAACTGAACAAACAACTAATACTTATTGGAATTCAGGATGTTGTAAATTCCTTACAAAGTGGGAAAGCTACAGGTTCAGATGGTTATCCAGTGGAATTTTACAAAAGGATGCTAAACTTGCTCTGTTAATGCCAGCTATTTTTGAAGAAGCAAAAGATGGTAATATTTTACCACCATCCCCCCATGCCAGATGTCAACCACTTTCTTCCTGAAGAAAAATAAAGTTATTGGCCAAAGGAAAGAATTGAGAAACTGCTGTCTATAATAATATTACAAAACCAAACTGGATTCAATAAAGGTCAGCAGCCATCATCAAATGTTCATCCCTTGTTGAATGTATTGTACTTTACCTTAGTGAAGCAGCTCTCAGAAGTTTTAGTGTCTCTAAGTGTAGATTAAACTTTCAGTAGAGTTTAATGGGGATTTCTGCTTACAGGTTTGGACAAATCTGGGTTTGGTCCAGATAATATCGCCAGGATCAAGTTACTTTCTTGAAGCACAGAAGCCTCTGTGCAGATAAATAATATAAATTCAGATTATTTCAGATCAGAGTGTGAAATCCAACAAGGCTGTCCACTATCTCCAGTGCTATTTGCAATTGCCATCAAACCACTGTACATTTATCTTCGGTAAAATTTAGAAATAAAGGGAATTATAAGGGAAAGACAATGATGTTCTGACCCAGATTTGTTATTGTGGATCTTGATAAATATATTAAATGACTTTTAGAAGATTTCTGGGTAGAAAATTATTCTGAAAAAAAAAATGCTCATTATCACATAGGATTATATTAGAAAGCTGCCCAGTGACTGGCAGAACAATTCAAGTATCTCGGATCTTTTTAAATACAATATTTTTAGTTTGATGGAAGCACTAAACAAGATTTCAATGGATGGTAAATTCTTAATATAGTTAAAATGAATGTCCACCCCAGATGTTTCAGAGTATTCTTGTAATTATTAAATCCATTTTCAAAAAGCTTTACTCTGTTACAGCTTGATTATTTGGAAGGCAAAAAGACCATGTATTGATAAATGAACATTATTTTGATTGAAAGCAGAAAGTGGCATTGTGTTATCTGACTTTCAGCCAGACTACTGGGTTAAAAATATTCGTAACTTGACACAGTGGAATTAATAATATAGTTAAACACACACTAGCCTTTTTGGACCTAGAAAGAAAATCTTTTTAGAATTCCTCTCTGTGCGTTCTTCTCAAGTTCCAGTTATTAATAATTATTGCTAATTTATCAAAATAGAAAACATTTTAATAAAAAGAAACTGCTGTCTGATGTTGTATTACAGGAGAACTTTGCATTTGAGCCCTCCTTCAACTATGCAGTATTTTAAGACTTGGAAGACACTAGGTATCTGTACCTTCAGAGATCTTTATATTGGTAATGTGTTTGCCCCTTTCGATCAGCTTTGATTGTAAATATTGAATTCCCTTAACACATTTGTTTAACACCTCCACAGTTAGGAACTTTGTAAAAAGTAATTTGTCTAAATTTCCTAATGCGGCACCAATTCTCTCACTCAGGTATTTTAAGTAGAACTGTTTCTATTGACAGTGTTTCCAGGCTTTATCAACTATTGTCAAAGTGCCCAATGTTAGACCACACCCAACATTGCTGAGAAAGAGACCCAATCTCTCAGTTTTACAGGCAAAGAGTAAAATTCGGTAATTCACAACATTTATTCTTCATCAATTTGTGGAAAGCATGTTGTAATTCTACTAGAAATTGTACACCAGACACACCTATCCATCCATCAATCCATTATCCAACCTGCTATATCCTAACTACAGGGTTACAGGGGTCTGCTGGAGCCAAACCCAGCCAACACAGGGCATAAGGCAGGAAACAAACCCCGGGCAGGGCGCCAGCCCACCTCAGCCAGACACACCTATCCAAACTGAAATGATCTAAAATATATCAGGGACTGGACCGTACATGTGAGCAATGCTAGGAGCACAGACATATGTTTTGGGACTGTTTAGAATCGAAACCTTTAAGATTTTAATCTATCTGATAGTGTGGGATTTACAATGATTGCAAAACTTCTTGCAGCAATGTTTGGAGTTATTTCAGATAAGCTTAAACTATCTGGTGATAAACTGAAATTTATTACAGTACATTGTTAGTGCATTGACTAATTTTGCTCAGTTGAAAGAATCTTAATGCATAGCACAATGGGAAGCTCATATCTAAAACTAGAAAAAAAAAGTAAATTCTTTTTGTGTGGAACTGTGCCGAACCTCTTCAGAATTTGGCATTAATCCATTAATGCTATTCTATAGTAAGTCTGCTCGGCTCTTGTCAGTGTCTCTGCTAAACTATCGGTTTAATTAATAAGAGGTTATATAACACAGTGTGCCTCTTTTTATTTCTAACTAGCTAACAGAGCTGAAATGCCTGGTGTTGCCCGGGAGGAAAGTAAGGTGTTTTTTTTTTTTTATTGAGAAAAATATAATTAAAAATCTCAATTTTAAAAATAAATTAACAAACAGTGAAAACTCACTAATGTGCTTGTCTTGCGGTGTTGTATGTATGTTATCATCCAGTTGATGCGCGGAACTGGCCAACTCTATTTAATTTCAAAAGCAACAGGGGCTTGATGATGCTCAAACATAAAAAATGCTGGCCGTCACCTCCAGTTCGCCCTCTGGTGGTTGTTCCAAATGTCAACTGGATGATAACATGCATACAAGACTGCAAGATCACCCCACCCTACCCAGAAGGGGTGGGTTAGAGTTGATTTCACCCAACATTATTTTTAGTCGACCAGTGAGAGACATGTGTACCAAGTTTCATGAAAATCACTCCAGCCGTTCAGAAGTGATGCTGGAACATACCTACATACATACACACTCACATACATTTACTTTTATATATTCTATATATATATATAT
>JANRMT010052017.1:0-12795 GCA_026402145.1 Polypterus bichir lapradei | reverse complement strand
CCGCGATCGAGGAGGGATTACTGTATAACTTATCCCCCACCTTCCATTCTATATCTATAACCTCAGGCAATTACAGTTAGATCCATAAATATTTGGACAGAGACAACTTTTTTCTAATTTTGGTTCTGTACGTCACGACAATGAATTTTAAATGAAACAACTCAGATGCAGTTGAAGTGCAGACTTTCAGATTTAATTCAGTGGTTGAACAAAACGATTGCATAAAAATGTGAGGCAACTAAAGTATTTTTTTAATACAATCCCTTTATTTTAGATAACATCCCTAGATGGGCTCTCAGAGTATGTGCCAACGAGCTGGCTGATGTTCTCTGCTCCAACCTTTCCTTCAGTCAGAGCATCGTTCCATCCTGCTTTAAGACTACGATCATCGTCCCCCTTGCTAAAAAAAAAAAAAAAAAAAAGCCCACCCACCTGCCTGAATGACTACAGGCTGGTAACATGCACTCCAGAGAGAGAGTGCTGCTGGCCCACATTCAGAGCAGCATACCGGACCACCCTGGACCCCCTGCAGTATACCTACCGGCCCAACAGGTCCACCTCAGATGCCATCACGGCCGCACTACATTATTCCCTCTCCCATCTGGAGAACAAAGACTCCTACATCAGGATGCTCTTTGTTGACTACAGCTCTGCCTTTAACACGGTGATCCCCCATAAACTGTCTGCACATGGCCCTGCACCCCACCCTCTGTGACTGGCAGGACCCAGTCTCTCAGGATTGGTAATAGGATTTCAGCCACCATTATCACAAACACAGGCACCCCACAGGGATGCGTCCTCAGCCCCATCCTCTACACACACCCTGTTCACCCACGACTGTGTCGCCTCCCACAAAGATAACATCATCCTAAAGTTCGCAGATGACACTGCAGTGATAGGACGCGTCACTTGTGGGGATGAGGCGGCCTACAGGAGGGAGGTGGACAGTCTGGCGTCATGGTGTGAGGACAACAACCTCACCCTCAACACAGACAAGATGAAGGAGATGAGAGTGGACATGAGGAAGGATGGGAGACCTCACTGGCTCTGTTCATCCGAGGACTTGAAGTGGAGAGGGTGAGCAGTACTAAATACCTGGACATCTACAACAGTGAGGACCTCACTTGGACACTTAACACCACACAGCTGGTCAAGAGGGCTAAAGAGCGGCTGTACTTTCTGAGTAGGCTGAAGAAGTTTGGTATGTCGACTAAGATCCTCGGCAACTTCTACAGCTGCATTGTTGAGAGCACAGTGTGGTACGGCAACACTACTGCTACGGACTGCAAACGCCCGCAGAGAGTGGTGAAGACTGCTGAGAAGATCACCAGAATTCCACTGCCCTCTCTGCAGGGCATCTACAACTGCAGAGTCAGAAGGAGAACTGCCTCGATCCTCAGGGACCCCAGCCACGAACTGTTCACACCCTCAGGCAGGACGTATCGACATATGAAATCCAGGACTTCCAGGCTAAAAGACTCTTTCTTTCCCAAGGCCATTAGACTCCTAAATAACTGACTGGAGTTTATAACCATGGTCCACCTCATTCTGTCTACCTCACACAACTGTATTTGCTCTGATTACTGCTTTGCACACTCTTGGCATTCTCTCGATGAGCTTCAACAGGTAGTCACCTGAAATGGTTTTCACTTCACAGGTGTGCCTTATCAGGGTTATTTAGTGGAATTTCTTGCTTTATCAATGGGGTTGGGACCAGCAGTTGTGTTGTGCAGAAGTCAGGTTAGTTGGACGATCATTTATTTTTCAACAGGACAATGACCCCAAACACACCTCCAGGCTGTGTAAGGGCTATTTGACCAAGAAGGAGAGTGATGGAGTGCTGTAAATGGTCATGAAAATAAAGAAAACACATTGAATCAGGAGGTGTGTCCAAACTTTTGGCCTGTACTGTAAATAGGCAGGAGCAAGTCCATGTAAAGATTTATAAACTAGCAATAAGATTTTAAAATCATTTTGAAAACTGACGGGCAGCCAGTGTAAAGAAGCTAATATTGGAGAAACAGGGTCATACTTTCTTGCCCCAACTAGAAAGCGAGCGGCAGCATTTTGGACCAACTGTAACCTGCGTATCAGAGATTTGCTAATCCCAGAATACAGCGAATTGCAATAATCGAGGCGAGAAAAAATAAAAGCATGAGTAGCTTTCTCAAGATCTTTAGAAGATAAAAAAGGCTTGATCTTACCTAAGAGACGAAGTTGGAAAAAGCAACTCTTGACTACAGAATTTACTTGTTTCTCAAAAGAGAGGTCACTATCAAAGGTAACACCAACATTGCGGACTTGAGGTTTGGAAAAGGCAAAGAAAGAGCCCAGAAGTCCAAGACCAATTTGGGCTTTAGCTGATGGACCCACTATAAGCACCTCCATTTTATTTTGATTTAGATCAAGAATTACACTTTATACTTCTGTTCTGTTGTTATATTTTATAGTGACTGGGAGCCCGATCAAATCAGGCTACAAATTCTACGTTTGTGAAATCCAAACTTTCTCTGCAAAGAATTCTTTGTTTCTTGAAGTCCTTGAAATGATTTTGTTGTCATGGCACTGATTTGTGCTTAAAATAGACCTTTTTGGCCGATGTAATGAAGAGCTGCCTGTTTAAACGGGGCTGTGAGACGTGAACTCAGCTCTTCGGCGCACCTCATTTGATTTTTTCTGGCAAACAAATTTTCAAAACAAACCGTATTTTACGACTGTAATCAGAGTCGGAGTAATAATTATGTTGCCGTGGTCATTTTAGATCTGAGATCGTCTAAAATTTAAACAATGACCGTTGTTAATACCCAGCCGTCATTACTCAGTTTGCCAATAAATGTCAGAAGGACGGATGCCAAAACCGAACTGCCCAAAGATAGATTTTGATGTACCAAGCAAATGGGGATACGTTCTAAATTACTTACGGTTCCGGAGCTGTTGAAGGGTTTAAGTCAGTCGACGATGTTTGTCCTGGAAAGTACGCCCCACCAAACCAACGTTCCAAAAACCAACCGAACTTACTGTTATCTGCTCGAACCAACACCGACTTACTATACTCGGCCGTCCAGCGGCATCACTGAAGCATTTGAACATTCTTAGCCAATCACCCAATACTGAGTCCGCGTTTCCCACGTTATGTTCTAACTACAGAGGCAGAGTCCCATTGCATGGCTCTAACTTGTATTGAGTTGAGGTATTGATGTGAACACCATACATATGGATAGTATCAAATTATATATAAGGATGCTGCTCTGTTACTTATTATCTATCTGCTACTTATTATTTATGTTTATATCTTTATACGTTGGTTTTGTCATTTGGTGTGGACAGCAAAGAAAGAATTTCATTGTACAGGGAATTCCTTACTGTGCACATGACAATAAACTTTGAACTTGAACTGAATTGCAATTGTGACAGGTGGCCATGGCCATTACCTGGCTGGGATGCCAACTGCATGGAAGGACCAGGGGGAGAGAGCATCGACAATAATGCAATACCTTCCCTGGGACGCTAGAGGGCAACTTTCCTGGGTGACTGTGGCCCCATGGATTCCCACAAAGCATGCTGGGAATTGGAGTTTGGCACAGCCCTGTTGGGCTCCATGGGAGGCCACCAGGGGAGCTGTAGACCCCTACATTGGTCTCTCACCACACCTGGGGGGTGATTACGAGTCCGATGAGCCACCTGCAACACTCCCAGGGCCATCATGAAAGGAGCCCCCTCACTCCATTCAGAGAGACAGAGTCGGGAGGAAGCTTGGGAGGGAGGAGTGGAGGTGGACACTTTGTTTTTAGTCGAAAGATTACCGTAACGCACTCCTCTCAGGACCACCAAAAAAAGACATCAATCAGTTACAACTAGTGCAGAATGCTGCACCCAGAATCTTAACTAGGAAAAGAAAATCCGAGCACATCACCCCAGTCTTAGCGTCACTACACTGGTTACCTGTGCCATTTAGAATTGACTTTAAAATCCTGCTTATGGTTTACAAAGCCTTTAATAATCTTGCTCTATCCTCTATCTCAGAACACCTCTCACTTTACACTCCAAATCGTAACCTTAGATCTTCAAATGAAGGTCTGCTTAGAATTCCAAGAGCTAAACTTAAAAGAAGTGGTGAGGCTGGCAGCCTTCTGCTGCTATACACCTAAAATCTGGAATAGCTTGCCAATAGGAATTCGCCAGGCTGATATGGTAGAGCACTTTAAAACACTGCTAAAAAAACATTACTTTAACATGGCTTTCTCATAGCTTCATTTTATTTTAATCCTGATGCTCTGTATATTTAATTAATTATCAACATCATTCATGGTGGCTCCAAAATCCGTACTCACCCCAACTTTCTCTTCTGTTCTTTTTCCGGTTTTCTGTGGTGTCGATCTGCACCACCACCACCTAATCAAAGCACCGTGATGTCCCTACATTGATGGATTAAAGGCCAGAAGTCCACATGACTGTCATCATCAAGTTCTTCCATGTGAACCCTGAATACAATGAGGACTGATCATTTATGTTAGGTAGAATGCCTAGAGGGGGCTGGGAGGTCTCGTGGCCTCAGACCCCCTGCAGATTTTATTTTTTTTCTCCACCCGTCTGGAGTTTTGTTTTTTGTTTTTTCTGTCCTCCCTGGTGATCGGACCTTACTTTTATTCTATGTTAATTACTTTTCCCTAATTCTATTTTCTCATTTATTTTGTCTTTTTTCTCTTTTCTTCATCATGTAAAGCACTTTGAGCTCCATCATTTGTATAAAAATGTGCTATAAAAATAAATGTTGTTGTTGTCTCTGCCTATCTGCATTGGGTTAGGGTGGCTGTACGCTCCCCGGTATTCCACACTTTTAATAAAATAAAAAAACGAATACCCAGATACGTATTACTAAACCTGACCAACAACTTGCAAGAGGAAATGCCGATACTTGAATGTTGCCCAGCCGAATTCTCACATGTGGCTCTCCGGATGAGAGAAAACTGCAACCTTTACGAGGCACTAGCCAAGGTTCAATCACATTTGGTCCCTTCTTCTGTTGTTTAAGTTATCCTAACAAGCAACGGCCTCTCGAGAGAGACTGCAATGTTCCCTCTAAGCTGAGCGCGTGAGCGATCGCTCACACGAATTCAGAGCGTCGCTCGTACTTCCCGCACGATCGCTCATTCCGATGGCGTCGCTCGTACTTATCGCACGATCGCTCACTCCGACCGTCGGAGTCCAAAGCCGAAGGTCTTATCCTTTTAGGCCGCCACCTAAGAAACGTGCTTGCATTATAAAAATTGTTTGAAACTTGTTCCTGTTTGTCTCAGCGAGTCAGCGTATGTGATTAACTTTGGTAAAAATTGTTTGAAACTTGTTTCTGTTTGTTTGGCTCTGCGTATGTGATTATCTTTGTTTGAACATAGGTTCAAACTTCGAAAGTTTTATTTATTTCCGACTTCCGACTCGTGTTTAAAGGCTTTCTTTACGCACATATTTTGATTTAATAGTTTATATTAGGAGTTTAAAATCAAGAGCCATGTCTAAGCGTCAGGCAGACAATTGTTCAGGAAATGCAAGTAAAAAGCGATGTTTGGAATTCAAGAAAGAATGGTTGACAGGATGTTCAGTAGACGCAGACTTGCCACATGGCTCTGGACAACACGTGCAGCTGGGTGAAATTTTCAAGTTCTCTGAAGCACGTGGTGTTATATGCAAAATTTGCATGAAAGCTGGAGCCAACAGTGAGTGGACGGCAGGAAAAAACATGGACCGACTGGAAAGTTGATCATCTAAAACAACATTTAGGTCAAAAATCTCATGTGGATTGTGTCACAAAACTTAAAAATCAAAGCAGAGGGATTTTAAAAATCATGCTAACTGAATCTAAAGAAGATCGTGAAACCAGGAAAGAGACCACACAGCGAAAACAAGCAACCCCGGATGAGGTACATTGAACACATTTTATAAGTGGTCAGAAACTTATAAATAACTCATGAAAGAATAAAGTTACGTTAAAACCAAGCACACCATTGTTTTTCTTGTGAAATTCCCAATAAGTTTGATGTGTCACATGACCCTCTTCCTATTGAAAAAACAAAAGTTGGATCCAAAATGGCCGACTTCAAAATGGCCACCATGGTCACCACCCATCTTGAAAAGTTTCCCCCCTCACATATACTAATGTGCCACAAACAGGAAGTTAATATCACCAACCATTCCCATTTTATTAAGGTGTATCCATATAAATGGCCCACCCTGTAGAATAAGAGAAGAGTAAAAAAGACCAGCTAATTAAATGAGATGAGTTGTCATCGATTATTATCACCGATTGTGAATCAAAAGCCTGCAGCCACAAGGGGTCCCCAGGACCGAGTTTGGGAACCACTGATGTGGAGCATTAAAGACATTTTCAGATATTCTTACATTCACTCAACAACAGGATCACTTAAATGAACTCTTCTTAATCACGGATATTTGCGGCACATTCCAGGCCTCAAGTGCAGACTGTGAAAGAGGGTTTAGCCTGATGAACAGTATAAAGACTAAAGCCGTTTAGAAGTTGAACATTTGGAACATTTAATGAGAATTAAACTCTTCTTGAATTCTGGAAAGGCTGTAGACGTAGATAAGGTTTATAACATCTGGAAAGCAGAAAAAAGCAGAAGAGAGACTATTTGAATTTGACTGAGGAACTAATTTAGTAAGTTTAACTGAGTACATTTACTTAATATAAATATTTTGCTTATGTAAACCTGCTTCTTCAATTTTTAAGTACAGTGGGATGCAAAAGTTTGGGCAACCTTGTTAATAGTCTTTATTTTCCTGTATAAATCGTTGGTTGTTACGATAAAAAATGTCAGTTAAATATATCATATAGGAGACACACACAGTGATATTTCAGAAGTGAAATGAAGTTTATTGGATTTACAGAAAGTGTGCAATAATTGTTCAAACAAAAATCAGGCAGGTGCATAAATTTGGGCACCGTTGTCATTTTATTGATTCCAAAACTTTTAGAACTAATTATTGGAACTCAAATTGGCTTGGTAAGCTCAGTGACCCCTGACCTACATACACAGGTGAATCCTAGAATGAGAAAGAGTATTTAAGGGGGTCAATTGTAAGTTTCCCTCCTCCTTTAATTTTCTCTGAAGAGTAGCAACATGGGGGTCACAAAACAACTCTCAAATGACCTGAAGACAAAGATTGTTCACCATCATGGTTTAGGGGAAGGATACAGAAATCTGTCCCAGAGATTTAAGCGGTCTGTTTCCACAGTTAGGAACATATTGAGGAAATGGAAGACCACGGGCTCAGTTCAAGTTAAGGCTCGAAGTGGCAGACCAAGAAAGATTTCGGATAGACAGAAGCGACGAATGGTGAGAACAGTCAGAGTCAACCCACAGACCAGCACCAAAGACCTACAACATCATCTTGCAGCAGATGGAGTCACTGTGCATCGTTCAACCATTCGGCGCACTTTACACAAGGAGATGCTGTATGCGAGAGTGATGCAGAGGAAGCCTTTTCTCCGCCCACAGCACAAACAGAGACGCTTGAGGTCTGCTCAAGCACATTTGGACAAGCCAGCTTCATTTTGGAATAAGGTGCTGTGGACTGATGAAACTAAAATGGAGTTATTTGGGCATAACAAGGGGCGTTATGCATGGAGGAAAAAGAACACAGCATTCCAAGAAAAACACCTGCTACCTACAGTAAAATATGGTGGTGGTCCCATCATGCTGTGGGGCTGTGTGGCCAGTGCAGGGACTGGGAATCTTGTCAAAGTTGAGGGACGCATGGATTCCACTCAGTATCAGCAGATTCTGGAGACCAATGTCCAGGAATCAGTGACAAAGCTGAAGCTGCGCCCGCCAGGGCTGGATCTTTCAACAAGACAACGACCTGAAACACTGCTCAAAATCCACTAAGGCATTCATGCAGAGGAACAAGTACAACGTTCTGGAATGGCCATCTCAGTCCCCAGACCTGAATATAATTGAAAATCTGTGGTGTGAGTTAAAGAGAGCTGTCCATGCTCGGAAGCCATCAAACCTGAATGAACTAGAGATGTTTTGTAAAGAGGAATGGTCCAAAATACCTTCAACCACAATCCAGACTCTCATTGGAACCTACAGGAAGCGTTTAGAGGCTGTAATTTCTGCAAAAGGCGGATCTACTAAATATTGATTTCATTTCTTTTTTGTGGTGCCCAAATCTATGCACCTGCCTGACAACAATTATTGTACACTTTCTGTAAATCCAATAAACTTCATTTCACTTCTCAAATATCACTGTGTGTGTCTCCTATATGATATATTTAACTGACATTTTTTATCGTAACAACCAACGATTTATACAGGACAATAATGACTATTAACAAGGTTGTCCAAACTTTTGCATCCCACTGTATTTTTCAAATGTCAATACAACTTGTCATTGTTCTGAAATAAACCCCAGAATCGCTATGCGAAAATTGGTGCTCATAAATTTTTGGCTTAAACAAAATGTCGCTCATAAACAATGTTTTTTGCTCACTATATGCTACTCCTTAGCGGGAACATTGAGACTGGCAGTGATAACCGTTGAAAAGGAAAGTGCCACAAAGCCGGCAACTGGAAGATTTAATTGGAGGAAAAAAAAGAGAAAATAATCCGCTGTGATCCCCGTGAAAAAGCTGTATAATCGCTGTAGATGATGCTGATATTTATACTGCGATGACTCATAATATGCTGACAGCATTCTGCGCTTAGTAATTTTACCACTTTCTCTTGACACACACACACGTAGAGTTGCATGACTGTAGAAAATCGCTGCTCATGTTACAGTGTAAAATGTCAAATTGTAAACACAGAAACAGTGCAATTAAACGTACAGACCAAATTTAATATTTTTTACATTGTTAACCCATGCAAAACATATTCTTTTTCAACCATCAATGGCTGCTGTGAATCCAAAAACAAAGATGGCGCCTGTGTCTCCCAAGCTTTTTGTATAAAGGGGTCGCAACAAATCTGAAGACTGTTGTCATGCTTCCATGTTGCCAGCTGTACAGGAATGACAGGACAGACAATATGGAAAAGTTGGGATGGACACCAAACGGGGTCGTCCTGTATGTTCAATGGGATACGCTGCCCAGGGAAGAGGATGGTTTATTACCTGGATGGGAGGCCCTAGAGCACGGGTGTCAAACTCTGGTCCTGGTGGCCCACAGTGGCTGCAGATTTTCATTCTAACCATCTTCTTCATTAGTGACCAGTTTTTGCTGCTAATTAACTTCTTTTGCCTTACGTTTTAATTAACGTGACTCGGGCCCCTTAGTTGGCTCTTTTTCCTTAATTAGCAGACAAACAATAACGAGACACAAAACACGACCAACTCATATTGTGGCCATCACACAATATCTGAAGACAAAGAAAGGTGAAGGTCTCAGTAAGGCTGAACTCTCAGGTCACCCAAACATCTTGACGGTGTTCTTAGAAAAAAATCAACAGTTTTGGAAACGTCTGCTTTGGCAGAATGAGAGCAGAAACAGGCCATGGAATTAAATAACGGGTTTAACTCTTTGAGGGCTGAATATTTTTTCCAAAAAAACTCAGTTTTCTGAAAAGCACATAATGCACTGGTTTCACACATAAATTAACATAAAACGTCTGTTGCTACATGCTGTGGCTGCTGCTGGTGCCTGTTCGGCAGCTCTGTCAGCAGTGCAGGGGCAGCTTGATGGTCAGCAGGAATGCACGGCAGGGCGGCTACCTCTCTGTCTTCGCACAGCAGGTGGGTAACGGTGACAGTTGCAGTGTGACGCAATATGGTTTGTAGCTCTTGTCATCATAAGTGGTGGTCCTCCTAGGCCAACGCTGCTGTAGGTGTTTCCGCTACATGAACGTGTTCAGCACCGCACTTAGCTGGGGACCGATAGGCTGATGCTGGTACCTCACTTTCGTTTTCCATCTCCAAATTACTTGCATCAAATCCAGAGTCTGAAAAGTCAGAGCCTGATTCAGCGATAATACATAAAACGTCCATGGAGTATTTTACTTTGCACATTTGCGTTAGTCTTGCCAGATGTCGCTGCCATTTTAGAGGCTGTTTGCTCTTCACTGTTCACGCACGTGCAGGGATTCGAGGTCAGATCAACAAAGCTACGTAACTTTACTTCAAGCAAGGAGAGTCAAACAAAACATAAGGGCGAGTTTTGACTAGGTTTACAGCCGATTATCATCCTCTACCCCTGAATTTCAACAGAAGTCAACATCAGCCCTGAAAGAGTTAATAAGCATTGAGAATGGGCTTCTCATGAAAGTGATTGGAGTGAAATTGGTTGGAGTTTGAAGGCCCAGTTTAGCTGGTCATCTGTTGGCTCGTTTCACATCTTATTTCTGCTTGGCTGCCATCTAATGAAGAAAGGAATCAATTTAGAGGACTCAATCCTTAAAACCAAGGCTATTAAAATAAAAGGAAAAGGAGTTAATTAGCACTGAAAACTGGTCACTGATTAGGAAAAGGGTTAGAATGAAAACCTGCAGCCACTGTGGCCCTCCAGGCCTGGAGTTTGACACCCCTGCCCTAGAGGAATGATGGCTGGACAAAAATATAACTCTGTGCCCAGCTGGTATAAAATAATGGATGGACCAATGGAAGCCAGAACTTGGGAGTGGTTCCATCCCCCATGCACGAGGTGGCAGTGGGCCTCACATGAGAAACCCACTGGGACACCTGCAAGGGTGCTTGGGATATGGAGTCCAGAAGGGCAGCCCTGTTGAGGTTCCTACATTCCAACAGAGGGTGCTGTTACTCCCTGCTTTCATTGGTAGACACGGCGTAGCCCAAGGGTTGGGCATTCAAGGAAGCCCTCTGCCAGAGCGGCATTTGTGGGGTGGCAAGTGCCAGGCCGCTTTTGAGGTCCGGATGTCTTGTTCGAGTGGATTTATCAAGTTGTATTCTCCAGTATATACATAAATTTGAGATTTTCGTCACTGAATCAGGAAACCGGTAAGAGACATGATGGTAACCCATGAAAAACATATTCTTTTTCCGTGAGAAAACAGTAAACCACGGCCCCCAGAAATGAGATAATGCCGTCAGAAAGAAAATCAGATTATACCACCAAGCTATTGAGAGAGAACTCGCTGTTTGTCGACCCTCGCGTCTGGTTTGCTCTACTCCACCGTCACATGGTGACCAAGAATAAATACTCTGAAACTTGAAACAGCCACCTTACATTAGGCCTTGTTCACACGGGCGTTAAGTTTTTGGATAAACGAACTTGCTCTGAACGTCCTAGATGTTTATGTTGCATTTTGTGGTGGCGATCGATTGACTTCTACACCGGCGTTCGTTTGTCTCTGTCTAACGCCAGCCTGCAGCCCAAATTGTAGTTTGTGTGTTAACCTGTGGAGGCAGTGTCGGGAACTGGATATGAAAGCCCTTGTCGTTTTATTTGAGGTGCTTCCTTTCAATATGGACCATTTTGCTATGTTAGATATTAATCTTCTTGTTTTAAAAATACTCGTAAAATCGCCGCCGCTACTGGGTTCATCTGACTGCACAACGTCGCGTAAAAGGAAGTTTTTTTGTGCTTTATGAAGAAATGCGAAAATTTCCGCGCAAGTTTTTTAATTACTGTCGGATGTCGGTTTCCACTTTTGATTGTCTGCTGCAGCTGGTGCAATGCCACATTGCACGCCGATCAACCAATATGCGACTTGGTGTTAGCCCCGAAGAGAGACTACTTGTCACTTTGAGGTAAGGAAACAGTAGTCGAGTGTGCGCTTACACCGGTGTTATGCACGGAAATGCCCCCCCCCCCGCCATGGATTGCCCCCCCTACATAATCGTTATCAAATATTATATTAGAACATAAATTAATAGGTTCATGGTTTACAAATTACATGAGACAATAAAATAAAATAAGCAATATGAAAATATATATGTTGTATATGAAAACATAAAATTTTTTCCCGCATTTCCCTATGTATAGCATGTAGGATCATGGGATATATCCGGTCCTCCGAAGCGTAAAATAAACGCGCAGAAAACGAACTAGAAGCGGATTCCTTGCGTTCGTTGGGTTTTGAACGCCAAGAAAAAGCTGCATGCAACGTTTTTTTGATGCCGTATAAACGCGCAGCCGGACAAACGCACGTCACCAAAGCCCGTGTGAACACTCTCATTGACTCCTACGTGTAGAAAACACTCGCCGCTTGATCCGCGCTCACCGGACGCTATGAACGGAAAAAAAAAGCTCGATTTTAACGCCCGTGTGAACAAGGCTTTAGTTGAACTCCAAAGGATCACGTGTTCTCGCTTTATGCAGTGTTTCCTTGGTACTGCTTTCAATTAATGGGCCCCCAAAGTGAAATACGATGGTGTTGTTGCCATACAGTTAAGTTGTCTTTGTTTTGCTTGGCACCAGTTTCTAAATTTGCATACACTTGTGTTATTTGCATAAGGGAACACCCCCTTTTACCATTTTGGTCCCAGTGACCCACACACCTTTGCACATTAGGGTCACAAAACAGAGTTACCAAACTTATCCCACCCACCTTATTGGTGGACGCTTATTGGTGGGTTGTTTTCAATAAAACTGGCAAACCTGTAAAACACCCCTGTAATAGCCAATCTTAGAAAGTTAAAGTTTTGAGTTAAAATCATATTAATGTTTGCTTAATTTGAATCTATATATACAACCCCAAATCAGAAAAAGTTGGGACAGTGTGGAAAATGTGAATAAAAAAAGAAAAAAGCAAGTTATAAATTCTCCTCAAATTTTATTTCATTGCAGACAGTATGAACACAAAATAATTCATGTTTTTTTTTTTT
>JANRMT010052016.1:0-11463 GCA_026402145.1 Polypterus bichir lapradei | reverse complement strand
AGAGAGAGAGAGAGATGACAACAACACTCATATCAATGACAAAACAATTACATTAACAATCATGTTACGTTATTTTTAAAATATTTCCTTTTCTTTTTCATAACTTCTTTAACACACTACTTGTCCGCTGCGAAGCGCGGGTATTCTGCTAGTATATATATATATATAGTGGAGGACTGCCGGCTTCTCATGCCGGTCCTCACCCCCAGGCCGCCAGGAGGAGCTCTCCCGACAGCAGGATAGTGCCCTGAGGTCCAGCAGGGCCTCATGGACTTTGTAGTATTTATACACAGCCCTGCTGGATACCTTGTGGGCCACCAGGAGTCGCCGTAGGGGGGCTTATGGGCTCTTTTGTGCCTTATGACCCGGGAGTACGTCACGGTCACATGACAGTAAGGAACGATGTGCTCCCGGGGTGAAGAAAAGGACTGTTTACCCTGACCCGGAAGGAATAAGGAACTGTGGTCTGATTGGACAGGAACGCCTCCGGGTCAGGGGCTATAAAAAGACTAGAAGCCAGTCCAGACACTGAGCTGAGCTGGGAGGTAGAGGAGCAAGTGTCTGGGCGAGGAGGAGAGTTGATTGTGTATTAGTTGTAGTATCGATTTATGAGTAGTGTGGAGGGTGCTTGGTGCACTGTGGAAAACGAAAATAAAAAGTATTGGACTTTTACCTGGTGTCTGGAGTTGTATGTGAGGGTTCAAGGGAGCACTAGCGCCCCCTACTGCCACAATATATATACACACATACAGTCAGTCCCCGGGTTACGTGCGAGATGGGGCCTGTAGGTTTGTACTTGGTAGGTTGAATTTGTATGTAAGTTAGAACAGGTACATAAATTTAATAAATGCAATTGTTGACCGACTGTAACCAATTGCTCTGCCAATGAATGATGGAGTTTCACCTCTCTCTGAACTTTTTATTATTTCTACTTTATTTTCAATGGTGATGGTTTTTCTCTTCTTTACTGTATCACCATCACTTGCATCAGATTTGTGTTTCAGAGACATTGTTGAAGGGTGAAGACAAAAGATTAAGATGAGCTCTTCTGCACAGCACTGTAAACGCTATCACAGCAGGAAGGCACCAGTCGTCAACATGTCTGCAGGCTTGCTACTGAGAATGAATAGGGGCATAGACAGGCAGTTCATCACGGGCAGTCACCTCCACTGCAGTATGCTTCCTGCAGCGTTAGCCCACTGAGAACAAACATGGTGCGTCCAAAGGCGGGTAGTGAATTGCCCCTATTCAATAGGCAGTCATCCGATGCACACTACAATGCTACCTCCCGCCGCCCCATTCACCCTCAATGGTCTCCGTTCAGCCACAACCGGGTCACCGCATGCAGCATTACCAGCCACCCACCGAGAACGAATGGGGCAGCCGTGTGTGGTGGGCGGGCAGTGAAACTGCTTGCCGCTGGGAGCCGCCCGAGGGACACTACACTGCGTGAGCAGCGAAATCCCCCCCCTCCAGCTACCGCTTGCAGCGTCCCCAGGCTGAAGATGACAGAGCAGCAGTTACTGAGGCGCATGTGTTGCAGCTGCGGCCCTGTTTGTAAGTCGTAGGTCAGATGTACGTAACCTGGGGACTACCTGTATATATATATATATATATATATATATATATATATATATATATATAGTGACAGATAGGGGGCGCTATCGCTCCCTTGAACCCTTGTCCAAGACTCCAGACACCAGATTAAAGTCCAATAGTTGACTTTATTTATCTTCCACAGTGCAGAAAGCACCCTCCTCTCCACAATACTCATCAAATACTACAATAATCACAATAATACAATCCTCCACTCCCAGACGCGTTGCCACCCTTCCACCCAGCTCAGCTCGCCGTCTGGGAGCTCCCACAGTCCTTTTATTCTCCCTGACCCGGAAGTGTTCGCAATCCCCAGTTCATGTGATTCTTTATCACCTCCGGGTCAGGTACAAGTCCTTTTCTTCACCCTGGAAGTACGCCACTTCTGTCGTTGCTCCTCCTATGACGCACTTCCGGGTTATAGGGCACATATGACTCTTCGGTCCTCCCTGCAACTCCATCTTGCGTCCCCTGTGGTATTCAGCAGGGCTGTGTATAAAAACTACATTGTCCATGACTCCCTGCTGGTCTTCGGGGCACCTCCATACTGCAGGGATGGCTCTATCTGGCTGCCTGGGGGTATTGGCCGGGATGACAAGACAAAGACCACAATATATATATATATATATATATACAGAGAGAGAGAGAGGATGTGTGGTTTTTTTCATAATGTTTTAACTCTCCTTCTGTGCTGCTACTCCAGGGGATCCCAGCTGTAAACCCTTTAAGTTAAATAAGTAGTTTGCCTTCCAATTCAGTTCAATGCATGGGTCATTCATTTAGTACCTTGACAGAAGCAGCTCATCACCTCCACATCTTATCAAACATCAGGAGTCAAGGATGAAGTGAATTGGTCATTGATTGCTTGAAAGAAGAAATTCATGGCCTTTTTTATTTTGACTAAAGCAAGGAGGATTACATAGTTTTAACATTATCCATGCCAGCCAGAGACATAAAAATTTGAGAAAATTTGAATGCCCTAATTTAAAGGGAGTCCCAAAATAAGGACAACAAAATGCTGACAAGACAAATGTTATATGGCAGATTGCCTTCAGTCAAAACTAACCTGGCCTCATGTTGCAATGCTGGCAAGTATTTCTGTCTTTTCCTCCTTGCAGAGGCTGAGCAGGTCTTTATTTTCTTTGCGTAACTTAATCTATTATTGAGTAAATGCCAGGCTAATTTTAAATTCTGCTTGAGACATTTTCCAATTAAATCCAGAACAAACACAGTTTAATTAATGAAAGAGGGGATGCCGACTGCAGTGCCAACATTTTATTCATTCAGGTTTGGGGATGAATAGCTCAGCTTGAATTTTTTTTCCAGAACTCTGATTGTTGGTCAGTAATGCTGAAGTACAACTAGAAGTAATGCTCATACTGACATGGTACCCCCTATCACAACTATCACAACAGTCTCATATTCAAAAAGGTATTTAAAATTTCCACTTTATACACAAATCCCAGGAAGAAGAAAACAAGGAAGAGAACAAGTGATTTGAACTCATCATTCACTTTCTAGTGCCCCAGTACACTTCTCTTGCTGACAAACGTAATCAGACCATCACTCTTTAAGTCACCAAACTTTTTGTAATAAATAAATAATAGTGGCAAGTATTTCTGTCACATTTGATGTAGTGAATGTGTCCCATCTGGAAATCAACAGGTGGCTCTGAAAATAAACTCTACTCTTGTTTCCCTCAGTCAGGATTAGACTTGTCAATAACTGCAGCTTTATAGTGATGTAAACTCTGGCACCAGTCAAGTTGTCAGCCATTTGTTACTTTCTTTGTATACAGCTTTAAAAAAATACTGTAACAGGGCTCAAAATTAGAGTTGTTAAAAAATTAACATATTTTAGACCTCCCTGATTGTGATTTGAACACAACCGGCCTCAAGTCTTGTCTTTGCTTTTAAGTATGAATGCCTGTGATTGGATTTATTACACTCGGGCAGTGGCGGACCATGCATTTCACACCTAGGCCTTCAGTAGTGCTCCGTTTGAATCAACCCGCCCCTCAAAAACTAATTTATGGTTATAAAAAACATCTTAATATGCAGAAACACAGTATAAAGAGCCGTTGCATCGCAGATAGATAACTCCTGTAGCCACAATAAATGCCTTTATTGAATAGACAAACCAGGGGTGAACAAGTTCCTTTCTACTGCAGCTACAGCCACGACACACATAAAAAACACCAATAATAACTCATAAACTTGAAATATTATTTAGGAAAATTGCAACATTTTACTCACCAAAAATTCGGATTATTTGTAAACAAAATCCATCCTCCTCTCTTTCCTCAAAAACAGTTCAATTACTCTGTCGTACAGATTGCGCTTCAGTTCCATCAAAAAGTCCCTTTCTATCGCCATCGAAGCTAATGCTGAAAGTCGAACCTGCCCTGTCGTATTTCTGGCATAAGTTTTAACTCGCTTTAGGGCTGAAAATGTCCACTCGACAGAAGCAGTGGACACGGGAATGGTCACTGCCAAACATACCAATGTGTACACCTGCCTCATGCTCTCATATTTAGATTTTTCTGATGAAGGAAGTCAAGGAGATCAGTGGGAGATTTTCCTGCAAAAATCATCCATGGCATACATTACAGTCAGTTCTGTTTTTAGCCGAGACAGATCAAAAAGTGCTCAGTGGCTCTGTGTTAAACTGGAGAAGGCTGCACGCGGGAAATTTTTCTTGTATTCCCGAAACTTCTGGGGGTCAAGGAGCGTGACAAACCTGTTTTTCATGGTCTTGAAATCTGGTCTGTGTCTGGCAAATAATATTGTCCAGAATCCTGCCATGGAGTTGGCGGTAATGAGCATGAGGATCTTGCGCTTGACCTCTTTGTGCGCTCTGAGCGTCTGCAGTGCGTTCAGTGGCCTCGTAGAGTTCCTCTATCAGCTTCTATCTCACTCAACGGTGTCAGAGAACTCCTTTACCCTAGCCAGACAAAGCTGCACATCCAGTTTTTTGTCCTGTAGTATTGAAAAGAGCATGTCTGAATACTCAAAAATGCCATTGAATGTGTGAAGCAAAAAACAAAACTCAAAATCATCCAGAAGTGCTTTAAATCCATTAGCACAGCACACTGTGTCCTCATCATACTCGTCATGATACTCCAGAATGTTGTTGAAACAGTTCCTTTAGAGCATCTCTCTTCTCAAAGACCGTATTGACCACTCTGGATGTGTACTGCCACCGTGTTGGTGCCACACGAAGGAGACACCGCTGGCAGATTTCGTTCAGTAGTTGTGTGCGCTGAGGCGATCTAGAAAAAAATGCAGCAAGGCCATTGAGGTGGCCGAAAAAGATCTTGCATTCTTTAAGCTTTGAGGCCCCTTGAGTCAGTACTAAATTGAGCCGATGTGCATAGCAGTGTATGAATAAAGCCAAAGGTGCTCTCTCTTTAACTTTAGCCTGCACCCCATTTAATCCAGAAGACATGACCGCTGCGCTGTCAAAACACTGTGCCACAACTTTACCCAGACATTCATTTTCCAACAAAAATCTGATGATAAGACCTGCAATGTCATCGGCTCACTTCCCACTGGTAACAACTTCAAATCTGACAAATCACTCCTTGACACCTGTGCCCATTACGTAACGCAGGACCAGTGCTAGCTGTGCTGCGTTACTCGCGTCTGTCGTCTCATCCACCATAATAGAGATGAACGGTGCTTTTTTAACGTCACTTCTTATCTCTTCTCCCATCACTTCAGCAATAGCAGTGATCAGGTCGTTTTGTATTTTGCCCGACGTCCCACTAAACACTTTATTGGTGGACAGGTGGTAATGTAAATCCGTGTTGCTCTCAGCAATGAGAGAAAGAAGCTCCACATAGTTCCCTCTGTTATTGGATCCCACGCTTTCATCGTGTCCCCGAAATTAAAGTTCCTGTTTGCCCAAAAAAATGACACAGTCTATCAGTCTTTTTAAGATTTCTCTGTTTTTCTTCACCTTTTCGTTATGGGGCTCTGTTTCCCTGCGCACTTGCTCGTTCAGCTGTAGATCCACTCTGGTTTCCCCAAAAGTTTTGGAAAGCACCGTTGCTTTTAAGTGTCCGGCAGTGTTTTGATGTCTCGTTGCTGCCTTGGTTAGGCAAGTCAAATTTACAAACCCAGTGTGACTCCAAACACCATGTCGATCAGTGGCAAATAACAAGCACTCCCAGCAATACAATTTGCAGTGTACCTCGGACCCTGTGAGCCAGGGGTACCGCTCGTAGTTGGTAACCTGAAAGTGGTGGACAAATCCTCTTCCTGGTTGTGACAGGCTACCTAGCTTCGGAGATGTCCGACCTTTCTTAACAATGTCCAGCTTTTCTTGAAAAGTCCGTCTTGAAAATGGCCTTGAAAGTAAATCTGCCACCAAATCTATTTCTTCTCCTCCTTCAGCCATTGTGGGGTGACAAAATAGCTATTACACCATCCTATCCAATCAATGGGTTTGAATACGGTGATGTTGCTGTACGCCTGCTAGAGGGCCCTACTGACACCAACTCAAAATCTGATTGGTTGAAGAAACAGTTTAATCGACATTTATTTTGTTTTAGAGGGCCTGCAGAACGGATTGTGAAGGCCTCCGGGCAGACTTCTTTGACTTTGATTGTGCCTGGCAACAAATGATGGCTGAAATGTGATTGGTTAAATGCTTTAATACGAAAATACATGTCTGGAAGCAGCACAACCATCAGAAAAGCTATGAAATGAAGCGGACAGACTATTTGGAATTATTTAATAAGTATTCATGGACAAAATATAATTAACATCAGTTTGTGATTCAGATATTTTTTTAGGCCAGCAGAGAAGGCCTTGCAGGCCCTGATGGCCCACCACTGCACTCGGGAAATACTAGAATCCTATTAATTTAAAAAAAAAGGTCCACTTTCATTTTTCTGAAAAATTTGTATATTTTATTTACATGAATAATCCCTGCAAAAACTGCATTTTTTCAGTTTTCCAATCAGTTTCCAATCTTTTCTGATTTGTGTCATTTTACATAGACCTCAAAAGACTCAGCAGTTTTGTGCTAATCAAAAAAAAACTTTCAGCAGTATCTTATATATAAATTGATGCCCTGTGTTTGAATTGTTTTTTTTTTTTAATGAACATAATAACAAACCACAAACTCATAAAAAAGAAACACATAATGTGATGGACAGCCGGGACTCCTTCTTTAGGAAAGGACCAGGGGAGGATCTTGCACGGGGCAATACTTCCCCCAGGACAGCAGAAGGCAGCCCCCCTGGCTTACTACAGTGCCATTGGGTTGGAGCATGGAGGTTCAATACTGCCATGGCCTGTGGGCACCACCAGGATGCACAAGGGGAATGACTGAGCCCTCCTTAGCAGGACTGCCGCCACACCTGGAAGTGCTGTTGGAAGAAGATCATCTGGAGCCTTTCTGTGTATCCTATAAAAGGAGCCAGCTACTACTATTCCGGGAACCAGAGTCGGGAGAAAGCAGACAAAGCTTGAGGGAGGAGTGAAGGTGGAAGAAAGAGAGAGACAAAAAAGAGAAGAAAGGACTGTGTGCTGTTTGGTTCTTATTGTACTGTGCATCATAGGGAGGTAATGAAAGAAAAACATTTCCCACTCTGAATAAAGCCTTTGTTGTGCTGGGACTCGTGTCTCTGTCCTGTCAGGTGTTTGGGGAGCTGCAAATACAATAATTTGTTCAGAAGACACTCCATAAAACAGAACACAACACTCATGCCTTCTCCCGATGCATAGACCTCTGCAACAAGAGAGGACTAAATAAAGTGTCTCTCCATTTAAAATATAAGAGCAGATAAAACAGAAAAGTTTAAATCCCCAAGTACATTTTCACGTACGGACTGGGGATCTCTTAAAGTTTCAGCCTTTTGGCAAACTGTGTCGTAGTTTCTTTCTTCTGCCCTCTCCTATAACATCCCATTTACTCTTTTGGATCTATCTGGTCTTCCTCTTTCTTCTTTCCAGTGGATATGGTTGTGTTTGGGCACAATAGCTGCAAAATTAACCCTAGCTTTAAGTAAGAAATCTCTTGACTCTCTATCATTTAACTTTGGGAAATTTTCTTTCTACAGCATTATGCTTCTCAAGCTATACACTGCTAGAATTGATGGTGTTACTGGCTCAAATACTTCTAAGTGGTAATCATGTACAGTATACTTATTCAGAATTAACCTGGATTGGAGCTTTACATAATGACCATTTAGTTTTTCCTGTGTGCAGCTGTGCTTTCTCTCTTTAGTGATTAAATTGTGTAATTTGGGTTTATGGGATGGGAGGGATGAGGTGGGCACCATGGAATTGATGTTTTAGTTTGTATTCACCTTTACATGGTTATGTCAGATTTACTGTAACTTGTATTTTCTATCTACTTCATAAAAATTTGATAACAAAAAAAAAATAGAAAGGCTCAGTACAGTCTTAACATTCTTAATTTAGAACTACATTAATGAACTACATTCTTGCCATATTTTGGACAGAATCATTTCCAATTTGAAATAAAATAGAACATCACTTTCTCACAGAACACTTTCTCATAGAATAAGATTATGTGGATCAGGATTCTTCTATCTGAGCAGAATCAATCTCTGTGCAAGTAGTGTGAGTAACCACTAGGGGTGCCACTGAGCCCCAAACCACAGACACAGTAATACCAAACACAATGACAGGTTCAAATAAATAATTTTTATTTGATTGAAAATGCCTTCTGCATACAATCACCAGCAAAATGTGCCACAATTCTCCTGCCTCCTCCAAGAGAGTGTTGCCGACTGATTCTGACTCAATTTAAATGAGGTAGGGGACTCTCTTTTAAAGTAGACTCGGAAACTGCTTCAGGTCTGCTGTCCAAGTCATCTGAAGCACTTCTAGGTTGTGCAGAAACCAGGGCAGTCCTCCTAACATTTCCCTCTGGTGGTCCCAAAGACGCTGACAGGGCTCAATTTCTGTACTCCAACTCCAACTCAGTTTTGAGCCAGGTCTGGGAGTACAACCTTCTACAGTACATGCCCTTGTTGGCTGTGAGCAGGGTTCCAATTTGTATTTTTGCAGTTCTTTCTCCAAATATGTTTATTTCATTTTGTGACAATAACTGATCTTACTTTTTTGATAGTAAGTAGAATCCGTGACTAAGTTAGTAGTTGAATACAGGAAAAATGTGGTACCATTCTCATTTTTAAAAACTGCACACAGTCATCCAGGATCATACTTTTCATTAAATATCTTTCACCTATATACAAAATATCAGGCGGAAACATGACATGTTAAGCTTTTATTTGTGCATTTTACAGTACTATGTTCTATGTAGTACTAGTTTAGTCTGATCTAAAATTAAATAGAACTTTTCCCTCAGTGATTTAAACATTTATTTTGGTAGCCCTTTAAGAAAAGACATAACCTATAGTGAATTGAACATTCATTTCTGAATTTAACCCAGCACTCCTGAAGTATCCAGATCTCACTTAATTCATCTAGCTATTCATTCATCCATTTTCTTAATTAACATGCTTCATTTCAGTTAATCCAATAGTGCAAAATAAGAAATCTGGGGAATCATATCACTGTGGAGAGTTTACCTTAAACTGTTGATTTTTTTTTGTAATGAATTTACACCAATAAGGTATTTGAAGAAACCAATTGTCAATGATCTGACTATTACCAGTGGAAAAATGTCAAAAAGAGTATTTCAGAACCAGAGGCTGGAGTAATTTAGTTCATGAAGAAAACAGCAGATTTCTTTGAACATAAATAACCAGAAGAGCAATTAATAGGTTTCATTACTATATTAACTAACTATAAGAGCATGTCCTGCTGTCTGTGCAAAGAAGGCTGGAATACGGGACAGATACACAGTGGTTATTGCTATAAGTGCAAAGCAAAGATGAGAAAACAGATTAATAACTTCTACACTTATATGTTTCCATGCAACTTAAATGTTCATTGTATATATACTTGAATGCTCACATAACTCTTATTGAATTAAATAACATATTTAAGCACAAATTACCTGCATACATGCAATATTTTGAGTAAACTTTCTTCATTGGGAGCTGACTTTCCTTGCTTTCTTGTATCTATAACTTTTACATTAACTTTCGCTACTGCGGTTGCTCTAGGACAAATAACATATGCCTGGCCATGTGTAAAATCTGGCAACAAAAAATAAATACCAAAAATGATCTAATTGTTGCCAAATGGTTGGGATAAAGAAAATGGCACACATGCTCGCTCACTGAATGCAGTGACACACACACACACACACACACACACCCACACACATCTGCATTTCTGCTATGTGTTTATTACTATATGCACTGCTCAAAAAATAAGGGAACTCTTAAATCACACATCTTGATGAATGGAATATTCAAGTGGAAAATCTTTATTAAGTTATACTGTGTAATTAGTTGAGAACAAAACAATACAACAACGGTCAATGGAAACTAAAATCACCAACCCATTGAGGCTGGATTCAACATCTCGCCAAAAATCAAAGCCAAAAACTGAAATCACAGGCTGATTCAACTTGCGTGAATTTCAGCATGGCAACTCATAATGTGACTCAGTATTGTGTATGTCCCCCACGTGCCTGTATGCACTCTTGACAACAACTGGGCATATGATGAAACAGTAGATGGTGTCCTGGGGGATCTCCTCCCAGACCAGGATAAAGGCATCATTGAACTCTTGGACATTCTGTGGTGCTACTTGGTGGTGTTGGATGCACTGATATATAATGTCCCAGAGGTTCTCAATTGGATTCAGGTCTGAAGAACATGCAGGGTCAGGCAATTGCATCAATGACTTTGTCATCCAGGAACTGCCTACACACTCTGGCTACATGAGGCTGGGCATTGTCCTGAACCAGGAGGAACCTAGAGAACACGGCACCAGTGTAAGGTGTGGAAATGGTTCTGAGGATTTCATCCCAGTATTTAACAGCAGTCAGGGTATCATTGCCGAGCACATAGAGGTTTATGCGACCCTCCAAGGATATGTATCCCCAGACCATCACTGACCCACCAACTAAGCAGGCATGCTGGATAATGTTGCAGGCTGCATAACATTCACCTCGGCATCTCCAGATTCTGTCATGTCTGTCACATGTGCTCATTGTTAAACTGTTCTCATCTGTGAGGCGAACAGGTTACCAATGGCAGAGCTGCCAACTGTGGTGTTCTCTAGTTAATGCCAATCAAGCTGCACAGTGATGGGCTGTGAGCACAGGTCCTATTAGAGGATGTTGGGCTATAATGCCCCCTTCATATAGTCTGTTTCTGACAGTTTGGTTATAAACATGCATACCCATATCCAGCTCCAGGTCATGTTATAGGGCTCTGCAGGCTCCTCCTGTTCCTCCTCTCACAAAGGAGCACATAGCAGTCCTGCTGCTGGATTGATGCTCTTCTACAGTGCTGTCCAGCTCTCCTCATGTAATTTCCTGGTATTCTTCTCCTGTTATCTCCTCCATGTTCTTGAGACTGTGCTGCCAGACACAGCAAACCTTCTTGCGATGGCATGTATGGATGTACCATCCTGAATGAGCTGGACTACTTGTGTAACCTTAATCGGTTCAACGTACTGCCTTATGCTACCAGTAGTGACAAGGACACTAGCAAAATGCTAAAATAGAAAGGAACCAGTCAAGAAGAATAAGGAGGGAGCAACTGTCTGTGGCCTCCACCTGTAAAATGTTTTCTTTTTTGGGACTCATTTTGCTGTTGCCTCTCCAGTGCACCTGTTGTTACTTTCATTTGCACCAAAGCATGTTAAGTTGATTCACAATTGCTTATGCTTCCTAACTGATCAGATTGATATCCCTGAAGCTTAATTGACTTGTTGTTAGACTTTGATAATTAGGAGTTTCCCTAAC
>JANRMT010052013.1:0-15315 GCA_026402145.1 Polypterus bichir lapradei | reverse complement strand
GGCGGAGTGAAGCCTCACGAAGCATCAAAACGTTTGAAGCAATAGTGTCGGAAATCGTATCGAAGCTTCGAAGCATTTGACACTCACCTCTCTAGTGACCCCTCCTGGCCATTTGTATTAACAGCACATTTAACAATTCAAAGTCTTATCAGAGCATTGCGGATGAAACCTGAATGTCTGAAGTTGAGATAGATATCTTTGAAGTCAAAATTATAACTGGCAATAAATGTCAAACATTGTAACTCGGCATACGCTTAGCAAGCAATTATGCTGCAGTAATCGGGTCAACGTTGACTATATACGTTTACTTCTAAACAACGGTAATCAGTGCAGGCGCCTAACGTATGCGTAACGGTGGCTTGAACAATTGCGCCAGTCGCACAGCGCCAGCTCTCGTGTTCGATAACAAACCTGGTCAGCATCTGTTGGGGATTGCAGATTTCCGCTGCCTGATGCGTTTGATAGAGATTGTTCCGATTATGCGACAATGCTCCTTGAAAACCTGAAGACAGGAGCCTGCCCTGGATGGTGTTAGACTCCTAATCGGAAATTTAATCCGCACAATGTACATTCATATTTTAATTCCAATGTAAAACCAGCATATATCAGTATTTGAATTAAACTCAAACTAGACTACACCTCGTGGAAATGCGATTGGTCCATCACTATCACTCTAAATTTTGCAAGAACTAGAAGAATTGCTAGTAAAAACAGTAATACTGTAGCCACAATACATTACACTGTAAATAGTCCAATGTGAAATGCTCTTAAATTTGCACTAAAGTACTGTAACGTTTACATACAGTATAATACAATACCGTGGTGCTTAATTGAAATAACCCCATGGCAATTCATTATAGTTTCCTTTATCATCAATTATGCACGAGTTTTATTAAAATAACTCCTGGATTGAATTTTATAATAGTCCCATCTTTGTAGAACATAAAGAAATGTGTCACTATGGAAAACAAATCTGGACAATGCAAAGTCGATGTGTTGCACATCCTACAAAAAAAAAAAACACACCACTCAGCCAGTTTGATATTTCAAATTAAGTTTTAATAAAGACATAGTTTGCAATAACCCAAAAACATGAGTGGACAAAGTAATTTGTACAAAAACCCAACCAGTTCTGTCCAGTTGCATCAAGTAATCACTAGGATGTGGATCCTCAAGAACTTTGACCTGGGAAGCTTGCAATAAAGTTGGCGAGTGCAGCGGTTTTAGTCATTTTTATTTAGAAAAATAATTTGTTCTGCTGTGCTGGGCTTCAGGCGACTCCTTTTTTTGCAGAGGACTTCCCCAGCCTTTGAAAAAATGCGTTCACTGGTAACAGACGTTGCTGGCAGACAAAGATACTTGATGGCAAGCTGATAAAGATTAGGGTAAACAGTTATTCTCTCCTTCCAATACAGGAGTGGATCTTCTTGTCTACCAAGATAAGCATCCGTTAGGTATCTCTTCACCTCCACAGTGGCATCTGCAGTGGCACTGTGGACTCTTTGAGCCTCGGAAACACGCAAGTCCAAAAGTTGCCATAGATTGTCTGTGGGACATGCTGCTTCCAAGGATGGGGCCAGGGCTGATGTTGAAGGCTGTGGCTCTGTTTGAAAGAATCAAAGAGTACATGGTTTTATTCACAGTACACATTAAATGTATCAAATACCAAAAATAAACATTCCATACAAAAATCACCTTGGGGTGTCACGTGCACAGTGTCTGGAGAGGGCCGCATTAGGGATGCACATTCCAAGGTGAGTTGTCTCTCAGCCTCTCTGACACGGTCTGGATTGCCAAAGCCAATAGTTTTAAATCTTGGGTCCAGCAGCGTAGTCAAGGCCAAAACCCGGATGGATTCCAGTGTATGGAATCTGGAGCGCAAGCTTTCCTTCAGATGCACACCTAAGACAGAAAATAGCAATCATTGTTAAAGGGACAACTATTCATTGTACAAAAATGTTTTTGGTTTATTGCAGCTTACCTAATTGTATGGACTCCTCCCTGGTCACCTTGGTACTCTTCTCTGAGATTGTGTGTTGCAACATGCGATATAGTGGGATCATTTTTGATGCTGACACCATTTTTTCTGCAGACATCTCAGTTGTTGCATGTTTTAGTGGAAGAAGGAGGGTCAGGCATTCACTTATAATATCATACTCCCCACTTGTTAAGGGAACAACCTCTGTATTTAAATTAGAGAGGGCAGCACCAACTGCCTCACGTTGGTCATACAGACGCTGCAGCATGTCGTAAGTGCTGTTCCATCTGGTGTCCACTTCTTGAACCACCTTCTGCACTGGCCTGCCCATTAGCTGCTGCATCTCCAATAGTTTTTCCTTAGCATTGCAACTTGACCTGAACAAAGACACAATTTTCCTTGCTTTTTGGCGAATTACCTGGAGCTTGGGTGTCTGGTCAATTGCCTTCTTTACGACCAGATTCAGGGTATGGGCAAAGCATGGCACATGACGAACTTTCAGCAGCTGGGCAGTGGCAACAAGATTGGCTGCATTGTCAGTCACCATGCAGTGTATCTTGCCACTGATTCCCTAGTCAGTCATTAGCACACTCATGGACTCCGTGATGTGAGCAGCAGTGTGTGTCTGGGGAAATTGGCTGACACAAAGGAGAACGGTGGCCAGTTTGGCTTCAGCTGTGACATAATGGCATGTGACACCCAGATAACCATCCATATTAATTGAAGTCCACATATCAGAGGTCAGGCTGACATAAGTAGCCTGCTTTACCTCAGCCATTGCCTTCTCTTTGGCTGCATAGTACTTGGCCTGAACCATGGCTTTTAGTGCCTTTCTGGTTGGGAGGATGTAGCTGGGATCCAGTTTGTTAACAAAAGCCTTGAAGCCTTTATCTTCGACAATAGAAAAGGGTTGCAAATCTTTTATCACCATGTCAACCAAAGCCTCATCCAGTTCCTCTTGTCTGCCTAAAAAAAAAAAACCACACAAAACAAGCTTATTGCAGCAAGCAAACTGTACACCCGCACCAGACCTCATGCTGCAGACACTTTCACTACTGCTGGGTCATAATTGCTAAAATATTTGTAATACTAGAAGAATAAAAATTTGTCATACCTTGCTTAGAAGTTCCAGTGTGAGCAGATACAGCGGGATTGTCGTACTCCTCTGTAACGCCAGGATGCGTCGACCTCAAGTGACGAAGCATTGAAGACGTGTTACTGCTAAATGCAAGTTGCTTATCGCAAATCATGCATTTTACCTTTGATGGAGATACTAAATCAAAGTAATTCCACACCAGAGATCGAGACCTCTTGCGTGGACCTTCCATCGGGTATCCCAAATGTAATCGCAAAGTAGATTAGTCGTATTATTGGTATGCTTATATCTCACCTCACTCGTCTCCAGAAAATAACCTTCAAACTAGGACGGATGCATTACTACTTTTAAGTAGTTTAGGTGTGTATTAGACTGAATTGGGATCAGGTGAGTGTTTTGGACACTGTGACATTCACAGGTATAAGCTCCAGGTGTCACTGATATACTGATACGAACTGGCGCTACACATCTACATCATGTGCATTGGAAATGAGACGCTGAGCTTTTGACGCGCACATGTTTCAAAACGACACCTTAAAGCTTGTTTAAAACGTGCACGTGAGATGATGAAGGGGAGGCAAAGCCAAATGTCACTGAGATCTGTCGTTTGTTACTTTGATCAACACTGTCAATTACTTCACCCCATGTTAGCCTTGTTAATGACGACCCTGTAGACACTTCATCGATTGATACAGACCTAAAGATACTTATGCACTGGAAGCAAAGAGCAGGCAGCTATCCATATTTATAGTAATTTCCAAAAAAATCTGTCTTTTCCAGAAACATTTATTCTTGTTTACCGTAACTGCAGCCCATACTAATCAAGTATCTCGAAGCATCCGCAAATAAGACTTGATACATGTATACCACCTAACATTCAAAGTACAAGACCTGCAGTTTACCTATTGTAACATAATATACCTACTACTACTAATGAAACCACCTACGTTAGCTAGTTCTATGGCAGGGGTGCCCAATGCATTGATCGCGATCGACCGGTAGATCGCAAAGGTGGTACAGGTAGATCGCGTTGCATTAAAAAAAAAAAAATTTAAACGTTAGTCTATCATATATCCTCCCTATGGCATTTGCCACTTGATTGACATACAGAGGGGCCAGTCTGAGATCGCTTCTCTTCTAACACACTGGTCATCCCGCACGATCAAACGCACGAGCTACTACAAAAGTCCGGCTGTCTAAGTGATCTAGTTAGCTTTCCAATTTATATGGACTAAAGAAGGGATTTAAAAAAAAATGTTTGGGGAGGGTATTGCTATTCCAAAGAAGGAAAATGTGGAAAGGCACTTTCAAACTGTTACTAAAAACTACAAAACTGACGTCCTTCCGAAAAACGATCTGAGAAAGAGAAAGGTGACGGAACTAAAATTGCAGTTAATCGGACAGCCGTCATTTTTCACTCGGCTGAATTCAAAAACTCCTTGACTGCATTATTCGGCTGTACTATATATAATTTTTGATGTAGGTAGAATATTTTGACCTGGTCATTTTAAAAGTAGATTGCAAGGCGAAAAAATTTTGAACACCTCTGATCTACGGTTTCATCATACACATGAAACAAGACACATATTTTCATTAGATGCATCTTGATCACACTGCTGCCTCACAGTAAGGAGACCTAGGTTAATTTCCCAGCTCCTCCCTGTGTGGAGTTTGCATGCTGTCTCCGTGTTTGCGTAGGTTTCCTTCCGGTGCTCTGGTTTCTTCCCACAGTACAAAGACATGCGGGTTAGGTGCTTTGGCGATCCTAACTTGTCCTTAGTGTGTGTGTGTGTGTGTTTGCATGTGCACATGTGTGTGTGTGTCCTGCGGTGGGCTGGTATGCTGCCCGGGATTTTTTCCTGCCTTGCACTCTGTGCTGACTGGGATTGGTCTAGCAGACCCCCGTGTTAGGATATAGCAGGTTGGACAATGACTGACTGAATGACATCTTGAACATTAATGCAGTAATTATAGCAGTAATAATTAACCTGAGGAAGAAACGTAAGATTTATGAGAAGAGACCGAAACAGTGATATCGTAGCAGACAATATATCAACAACATATAGGACAGTAAATAGAACATATAGAATATCAAACAAAAAAGTATATAGCATTTAACACTATATAACATAATATGACTATATACTATGTGTATATATATATATATAGATAGATAGATAGATAGATAGATATAGATTTCTATATGCAGTGAATAAACAACACTCTTCACTATAGAAGTGAGGCAGTGCAATACAGAGACTAGAATATTTATGAGAACAGCCAGAGTATTATGGTGAAGGAAGTGTTTTGAACCGTATTAGTACAGCTGTTCTTATGCATTCTAATATTCAGCATTTTAATATGCAAAATTTGTCGTTTTATTTTTTGACACTAAGTAATGTACTGCACAATAATTTCAGTTGTGTTGATGATCCAGAAAGATTCGTTTCAACAATCAAAACTCTGTTGAAATTTTGTAACCTGGTGGTAGAATATGCAGTGTAATGTAATTAATATAACTTCCTAACTTTCAGGTCGAAGCAGTAAGCTGACATAAGAGTGGAAATGTCCTGCTGCCACCATGCATTGCAGTTGGAAGCACTGAGCAGACATGCGTAGTACTGAGATTGCATCATGACAGGCTATGAACGGGGCTCCGAAGCCTCAGACATGCGTACTACTGAGATCATGACGGGGCTACTGAAGGCTCAGACATGCGTAGCACTGAGATCATGACGAGGCTCCGAAACCTCAGACATGCGTACAAATGAGATTGCGTCATGACAGGCTTTGAACAAGGCTCCGAAGCCTCAGACATGCGTACTACTGAGATCATGACGGGGATACTGAAGCCTCAGACATGCGTACAAATGAGATTGCGTCATGACAGGCTTTGAACGGGGCTCCGAAGCCTCAGACATGCGTACTACTGAGATGATGACGGGGCTACTGAAGCCTCAGACATGCGTACTACTGAGATTGCATCATGACGGGCTTTGAACTGGCTCCGAAGCCTCAGACAGTATTGACGGGGCTCCGAAGCCTCAGACATGCGTACTACTGAGATTGCGTCATGACGGGCTTTGAACGGGGCGCCGAAGCCTCAGACATGCGTACTACTGAGATCATGACGGGGCTAGTGAAGCCTCAGACAAGCGTAGTACCGAGATTGGATCATGACAGGGCTTCGAGCAGACATGGTCACTGGTTACTGAATCTTTGTGAAGCCTCAGCACACTGAAAGGCATTGACCTCTATATTTTGAGAGTCTATCTGACACTTAACTCTCTAGTTATATTTTGTAATTCGTATTGACATTACACATTTCAGTTGATATGGTTAAGCTACAATTCAGGTAGTTGCTGAGAATTAATTATTGTTCTTGTCAATTGCTGTGATTTCCTTTGTCTGATACATAGTGTCAAAGATATATTGTCATATATTAACTTTATCTATATATGAAAAGATTAGGTAAATCATTCAACCTTTTTATGGAACACTTAATTTTGTTCAAATCCGTACGTCATATAGTATACATCTATAAATATAATTTTTTCGTCTTCATTAGGAGAATACAACAATGATACTCTTGTATCAATTAAACCATTTTAACGTGCATATGTCAAACAACATATTTCATCCACCGCAGTAAGAACAGTAGTAGTAGTTCAGTTGTGCAGAGCTCGTTAATTATCTGGATTAGGTGGCTCAGTGGTGTTGTCGCTCAGGTTCGCGTCGCTGATCTTCTTCTTGTGAAAGTTTTTTTTTCTATTCCTCCGTTTAACAAGCTTGGACGGATAGCGAGCGAATCGAGCTATGGAGGGAAGGTTGGGCCACCGTAGTCGGGCAGGTGGCACACGCCCCTAATTATATTGTGTATGTAAAGAGTTTCACTGTAAAACGTAATAAACTTCATATTTGTGTGTTTGGAGACCCTGGTGTCGTACTGAATTTGTATTGTAGAAAAATAAACTACTGTCCATTATGCCTAAATGTGTCTTTTCGTGTCTGATCGCTATACGGCACTTCCAACTTGGGACAATTCGCTATAAACAGTTTCAGCCAATCAGCGCCTTCTAAACTTGCAGAACGACAGTGTGAACCTTTATTGTAGCGGCGCAGCATCTTCATTTCAGTCAGTCATTGTCCTGTTAGACTATTTACTGTTAAATGCTGCTTGAGCTACCGTTTATAGTACAACAGGTGGTCTACGTAGTTCTTAAATTGATATTGAAATTCACACACAAGTCTCCTAAATTATTTATTGAAATGCCTACATTTACAGTGTCCGTTTTAGGAAGTCGTAGTTTTTACTTGTTCCTGTTATTAGGAATTATAATTTCTCAGTGTCACATATTCGTTACTACTCGTGAGTCCCGTATCATTGAGATTCTGTTTTATATTCTGTATAAGGAAACTTTTTAAAAGGAGCGTTGATTAAACTGACTATAGCAGACTTGTCATCTTCTTAAAATGACTTTATTGATTTGATATTGACAATTAATCATAAGGTCAAACATCAAGGAGGATTTGAGTTTGCATGGACTGCGCCGTTTCTTTTTTTTCGTGACATCGCGTCAGTAGAGAGTGCGTCACGTTAACAATGCATTCTGTCCTAAATGACAGCGCACACGCTTTTTTTATATTTCCTAAAGGCCAATGTGTCTCAATTTGCTCATTAATATATTTTGACAGTGTATTTTAGTGAGAATGATTATAAACATATTACCCATGTTCATTTCATAGATATGTAACGTTTGGTGAGGATAAATAAAAAGTAACAACACATATAATAGTTATGTTGCATTGTTTATGATTAACAAAATTCATCGTTTATCTGAAATGTTCTACGTATACAGTCGATTTATTCCACTTCTGAAGGTGTACATTGTCGGTATTCTCCATTGCATTTGCCCCCGAGTGTAACGTGTGCTAGTGTAACCGAGGGATGGCAGACGAGCTCACGTAATGGGTGACAAGGAACTTTCTCATCCTGATGCCCAGACTGTTGTCATGAATATTCCCATCTTGTGCTTTTTCTCGTTCCTGCAAGTTTACTATTATTATTGGACATGTAGAGGAAATGTGTTTTATTTTATGTCTATGAAAGGAAGGACGGTAAAGCCTTGAATGAAACTGAGTGTTGATGCTTTGGGTAACAAGACAGGTTAAGGAGCAGGGAACATTGAATGTGACATTGACTGCGGGGGATTGTGTAACTGGAAGATGGTTTAAGAATACAGAAACGACAAAAGCTTAGTGTTTCAGTAATTCTATTTACGTCAATTATTTACTCTGTTGTGCTGCACTTCGGAAGATTGCTTATTTAACAAGCGCAGCCTTTGAAAAGATGAATTCACAACTAAAGGAATGTTCATGACAAAGTCAGGTGCTTTTTTGAAAGTTTGGCTCTAGATGTGCTTATCCAGCTGCTCTCTTTTCTCAGTACTTGAGTGATCTTTACGTTCACCTCTGGATGAATTCGCAAAGTTTCTTTACAACTTTTTTGTCTCAATTACGCAGAAATCCCGAGGCTTTCCTAAAATTGCAGAAGACACTGTTGATGGTGCTGATTCTGTTTTAAAGACAGTTGTGATTAGTTATGCAGAACACGCTTTTACTCACATTGCTTTTTGGAAATCAATAATACAAATCAGCTACAGATCTGGGAATCACTGAATAGTAAAAACGTTTAATGAGGAATGTCTTGCGCATATACTGGTGTAATGACCACGTCGGCTTTAGTGAAGCGTTTCTTAGCCTCTCTGATATGATCGACATGGGGTAGAATAGATTCTGGATTGTTATAATACGTGCTACCTTACGCAAAATATGCTCATCGATTTGTTACAGATTCTTGGTGGACACAATTCCACACCGAGGAAAAAGGTGTTTCATGTAAATCGTTCATAATGTCTCCAAAATATATTTGTTAACTTTCAGACAAGTACTACTTAACTGTTTTATACAAAATCCTTATTTCAATATATGGGAGCCCCAACTAGGATTTGAACTCGGGTTAGCGTATTTTATCAATATAGCACGGACAACCGTTTTTACGCTTTGAGCCAAAGGACTTCAGCAGACTAGTAACTAACCAAATCGACTGCTGACTGCTCAGATATCAATGACGTCATTACGCTAGCGTGCTCAAAATCACGTGACGGGCGCCTTTGAAGCAAGCCTCGAAGCGGTGCTTCGATCTCCAGTGCTTCGATAGCTCGACACAGTGTCGAAACCTGAGTATCGAGCGGCCCATCACTAACTCAGATTAAAAAAAGGTTTTTAAAAGTTTTTTGAAATGTTCCATAGATTTAACAGAAAGCTGCCTCTCCAGTTCTTTTATGCTTAGATCTAGGAATAATGAGCAAACCAGAATTTGCAGATATAAAACTGCAATTTGGTACATAAGGAAATGTAGGTAGATTGTTTAAAGCCTTATATACAAGTAGAGGTATTTTAAAATCGATTCTAAAGGACACTGACAGCCAATGTAAAGATTTTAGTAGTGTGGATATATGCTCCTATTTTTTTCCCTTTGGTTTAAATTCTTGCTGCTGCATTCTGGACAAGCTGTAGCCAATTTGCACCTTTTTTAGGTAGTCCTGACTGCAGTAATCCAGTAGGCTAATACTAATACTAATACTGCATGTACTAATTTTTCAGTATCTTTAAATGTTATAAGAAATCACATCCTTGCAATGTTCCTTAGATGGAACAAAGCAGTCTTGGTAATAGTATTAATATGCAATCTGAAATTAAGGTCAGAGTCAATAATAAAACCCAAATTCTTAATCTCTGGTTTGATTTGGAGTGCCAAATGATTACTTATGTTTCTAAGATCCTCTCTTTGTTTATTGCTGCCAATAATGAACAGTTCTGTTTTTTCCTTGTTTAATTTAAGGACATTCATATTCATCCATTCTGTTATATTAGTAAGGCACTGGATTAAAGGGTTTAGAGCAGGGGTGGCGAACCCCAGGCCTCGAGTGCCGCAGTGGCTGCAGGTTTTCATTCTTACCATCTTCTTAATTAGTGACCAGTTTTTGCTGCTGATTATTTCTTTTAATTAACTTGACTCAGGCCCCATAGTTGTTTCTTTTTCTTTAATTAACAGCCAAACAATAATGAGACACAAAACAAGCCACCGCATGACCAGCTCCCCTGTGCCCATTACACAATATCTGAAATTAAAGAGAGGTGATGTTCTTGGTAAGGTTGATCTCTCAGGTCACCTAAACATTTTGACGGTGCTCTTAGAAAGAACAGAAAAATAACAGTTTTCAAAATGTGTGCTGTGGCAGAATGAGAGCAACAACAAGCCATGAAATTAAATAATGGGTTTAATTAACAGCAAGAATTGGCTTCTTATTAAGAAAGTGATTGGAGTGAGATTGGTTGGAGTTTGAAGCCCCAGATTAGCTGGTCATCTTTTGTCTCATTTCACATCTCATTTCTGCTTTGCTGTCATTTAATGAAGAAAGAAATCAATTCAGAGGGCTGAACTCTTCTAACAGGGCTATTAAAGTGATGGTGAAAAAGTTACTTAGCAGTGAAAACTGGTCACTGCTAAGTAACTAGTCGCCTGGAGTTCACCACCCCTGGTTTAGAGCCTCTGGGTCATCAGGCACAATGGATAAATAGAGCTGCGTGTCATCAGTTTAGCTGTGGTAATTTACAGTATATTTTGAAATAATCTGGCCTAATGGAAGCATGTAGAGTGAAAACAACAATGGTCCCAAAATTGATTCCTGCAGTACACCATATAGAATATCATGTATTTTTGATTCACAATTGGCATAACTGACAAAGAATTTCATTTCAGTTATATATAATTTAAACCAGCCTAAGGCAGTACCCACAGTCTAAGGCAGTTTATAATAATATCATGAACTATAGAATTGAATGTCTAGCAGAACAAGTACAGGTATTTTATGTGCATTACTTCGCAGATCATTTACTAATTTCACTAGAACTGTTTCAGTACTATGATTTGATGTAAAACCTGGCTGATACTTATCAAGAATAAAACTCTTATTCAAATAATCAACTAACTGCTGAAAAACTACTTTTTAATGATTTTTACTGAGAAAAGGCAAATTAGAGATTGGCCTATAGTTGTCTAAGATAGAACAATCAAGGATATGTTTCTTGAGCAGAGGCTTAATTGCAGCAGTTTTGAAAGAATCTGGGAAAATGCCAGAATCTAATGAACAATTTATTATGTTAAGAATGTTGTTGCTAAGTAGATCAGCAACCTCTTTAAAGAAGCTTGTAGGTGGGGTCTAATACACAAGTTGACTGTTTTAACTGAGTAATTTTATACGAAGTTCAGATAAACCTATTTTTATTGAAGCAGGTTAGTTCACAATGCTGAGCTTGTTGAGACTCAACAAATTTTTTATTTGAAGTCGATTTTACAGTAAGTCTAATATTAGTTACCTTTTCTTTAAAATATACTGCAAAATCTTCACTTTTAGCCTCTGATGCTTTCAGTAGATTTTCTGCGCTGTTATTAATAATTTTAGAAAAGTAAGACCCCTCTCTAGAAAAACTGTTGAGTTATATTTGGCTATAACAGCCTTTATGAATTCATAATGAACCATTAATTTAGTCTTTCTCCATTCACGTTCTGCCCTACAGCACTCACTTTTAAGTTTGCAGACTGTCTTTGTTTTCCATCATACTATGACTTCTTAACATGTTTTTCGGGTGCTACCAGGTCTACTCATTCATTTCTTTGCATTGAATTGCTCAACCATATTATTTACATTGCTGCGTGCTTTGGAAAACAAGATCAGATGGTTCTTAAATTCTCTTACCTTGGCATCACCCAGATCATTTATATGAAGATTAAAATCACTCAGTATTACAAACCTATCATAAGCCATTATTATTATGGATAATACATTTGAAAATTCATCAATAAAGGCTGCTTTATATTTTGGCGTATGATGAATTGTAAATAGGAGAGAGTGTGAAACTCCTTCAGTAACTTGAGCAAGATATTCCAAAAATGTAAAATTAACAAGATCAATAACATTACAGTTTAACTCTTTAGAAAGAAATACTGTATATGTGATGCTGCCGCTTTTCTTCCCTTGGCGAACAGAATGAAAGAAATTATAACCCAGAGGAGCAGCTTCTAAAAAGGCACTAGAACCATATACATATAACCATTTTTCACAAAAAATTAACAATCTATTTTCCTCTCTGTGATAAAGTAATTTACGTAAAATGTTTTACTAGCCCTATTATTAAATTAGGCCATATTAAGGGTTGTGTTAGCACACAGCTTTACAGAAGCCTTGGGTTGACTGGAGATAAATTTCTTGTATTTACGCCAGGCTACCTGTACTTTCTAGCCGATCTATGTTTCTTTATAATAGGTTTAATGCAATTTATTTCTTTAGGTAAAGAACTTATGTATTCATTATATTTTAATACACATTCATGTCTATTATTAAACGTATTATTTAAAAGTCAAGAGCGGTGTATTACCTTAGCAATATTTCGGACAGGATCCACGATCCAAGTCTACTGGGGTGTAGGCCATCCCACGTGAAGAACCGCGGTCTCTCCCAGAAGAGATCCTAGTTATTTACAAGATTATGTAGGTATTTACAAGTTTAAATAGGTAAGAAATAAGAAAATAAATATTGTGATGCACTGCAAGCCCTTGCAAGTGGCCTTTCATTGATATGCCACGGATTAATGAATCAGAGGCATGCAGCAGGGAGACAAACTATGAACAACACAGAATTAGGCAGTGTAGGGGAATACTTATGATGTATCGGATAAAGAAAATGGGCAAGAAATTGTTGTCAGGAGGAGCAGAATGAACGAGAAGGGGAGCACACAGCTGCATAGAGTGAAACAGCATAAGACACAAAAGTAGCAAAACTAAGGTACTACATATACAGATCTCAATAGGGAAAAATTCATGCTGAATATCTAAATTGATCTGGACTGGATAATGTGTTAGGAACTAAAGGACGCCACATCATTTGATAGAAATGAAAATTATCAACCTACAGAGGGCTAAATTCAAAAACACCCCAAAAATCAAAGTAAAAAAATGATGCAGCAGGCTAGTCCGTTTTGCCAAAATTTCATTGTAGCAACTCAAAATCGTACTCGGTAGTTTGTATGGCTCCCATGTACTTGTATGCATGTCTGACAACATCAGGGCATGCTCCTAATGAGACGACGGATGGTGTCCTGGAGGATCTCCTCCCAGATCTGGAGCAGGGCATCACTGAGCTCCTGGACAGTCTGAGGTGCAACCTGGAGGAGACGGATGGACCGAAACAATGTCCCAGAGGTGTTCTATTGGATTTAGGTCAGGCGTGGGAGCCAAACAATTGTATCAATTCCTTAATCCTCCAGGAACTGCCTGCATACTCTCATCACATGAAGCCGGGCAGTGTCGTGCACCAGGAGGATCCCAGGACCAACTGCACCAGCATAGGGTCTGACAATGGGTTCAAGGACTTCATCCCGATACCTAATGGCAGTCAAGGTGTCGTTGTCTAGCCTGTAGAGGTCTGTGCATCCCTCCATGGATATACCTCCTCAGACCATCACTGACCCACCACCAAACTGGTCTTGCTGAATGATGTTACAGGCAGTATAACGTTCTCCACGGCTTCTCCAGACCCTTTCACATTTGTCACATGTGCTTAGGGTGAACCTTGCTCTCATCTGTGAAAAGCACAGGATGCCAATGGTGGACCTGTCAATTCTGGTATTCTATGGCGAATGCCAATCAAGCTCCACGGTGCTGGGCAGTGAGGACAGGGCCCACTAGAGGATGTCAGGCCCTCAGACGACCTTCAAGAAGTTTGTTTCTGATTGTTTGGTCAGAGACATTCACCCCAATGGCTTGGGGGGCGGGGTCATTTTGTAGGGCTCTGGCAGTGCTCATCCTATTCCTCCTTGCCCAAAGGAGCAGATACCGGTCCTATTGATGGGTTAAGGACCTTCCACAGCCCTGTCCAGCTCTGCTAGAGTAACTGCCTGCCCCCTTACAATCTCCTCCATGCCCTTGAGACTGTGCTGCAGCAAACCTTCGGGCAATGGCACGTATTGATGTGCCATCCTGGAGAATTTGGACTACCTGTGCAGCCTCTGTAGGGTCCAGGGGCCTCATGTATAGTGCCGTGCATAGAATTCACACTAAAACAAAGCGTACAGACAAAAGCGGAAATATTCGTACACACAAAAAAATCCAGATGCATAAATCCGTGCGTACGACAACTTCCACGTTCTTCCGCAACATAAATCCCGGTCAGCGTGAAAAGTAATGCACGTGGACGCGCCTACTGCCACTCCCCAACTCCTCCCAGAATTACGTCTCTTTGAATATGCAAATCAATATAAATAGCCCTTAAGCTCAGCGTCTTGTGAAAAGGCAATGGCAAAAGCATGGGGGAAAATTTCAGAGAATACAAAGTGGAGGCAAGGAAAAACATACTATTTGTTCATTTAAACAGTGGTATAAACAACAAAAGGAAGTTGATTGAGAGACATAGAGTGTCAGAGAAACTCGAAAGCTTAAGTTCACAAAGTTGCACAGTGCCTGAAATAAAAAAGATGTCAGATATCAAAGTCACCGTGAAAAGGCAAGTCGTAGCCTACTGTCTGAGTGTCATATAAAAACTTATTAGGGTACAGAGAAAAGAAAAAAAATAGGGACACTGTGGGGGAAAAAAAGCTCGAAATGTCAACTTAAATCTCAAAATTTCCAATTTAATCACAGTTTATTTTGTCATTAAAGTAGAACATCATAAACTTCATCTTAAAATCATTTAATTTACTAGTTTCTCTAATCCCATTATAACTAAAGTAACACATTAAATGCTTTGTTTTATATCTGTTCTTCTATGTGCTCCTTATGTGTGATTCACTACGTGCTTCTTAAACGAGCTCTCTTCCTCCAACAGGACACAAAATCCATTACATTTGTGATATTACAGTTCACTGAATAATTTAAATACTGAGATGTATACGTGATATCATTTCAGTACTCATATCATATCAATTAAAGCATGTATTAAACATGGGAACATGGTGGCGCAATGATAGTGACGAACATCCAGAGATTGTTCCTGCCTCACACAAGATGCCTGATACGCAACCTTCATTGAAAAAATTTATTGCAGCAGTACTGTCTTTTTCAAACATAATAACCCCCAATTCCTGTCCTTCCTTTTCTTTTTCCAAGTTCCCAATTGCCACA
>JANRMT010052005.1:0-20390 GCA_026402145.1 Polypterus bichir lapradei | reverse complement strand
GTGTGTGTGTGTGTGTATATATATATATATATATATATATATATATAAAATGTAGATAGGTGTGTGTGTATATATATATACACATACATACAAACATACACACAGGTATATATATGTGTATATATATGTATGTGTCTATATGTGTGTGTATAGCTTTGGTCACTGAGTGCAAGGGAAAAATAATAAAATATAGTCTATTAGTTATTAAACAGTAAAACATTAACGTTTTAAGAAGTACAGGTACATTGAGCACTACTCGAGTGGTTGCGGGTAAACTACATTTTAAAAGACGGTATAACAGAAGAGGTAAGTTGTACTAACAGCAGCTAAAATGTATATGGATCATCTCTCGGTAGTTGATCCCTTTTGAAAGGCGCTACACGACGGCTGTGGTATAGAAATTACATTTTCTATGTGAACGTTCAAATTTCTGCCTCTGGTAATGTGACTCACCGGTATTACCAGTAATTAAAGAAAAATTGTTTTGTGTCCTCTGCAGTGTTAAGAGAGAAAGGCTTTGGTTTGGGATAAAATGAACAAAGGTGTAAAGAAAGGAAAGTTGCATTTTTCTTTTATATAGTATAGAGAGATGTGTTCGGTGACGTTATGATCGCCTTTTGGGGACAGTCGCGGTGGGTCTTGTGTAGACTGGTGAGACGTCTCTGCCATTAATCGGCTATGATGGCACTGTCAGTCCTTCACTCGTGTGCGTGTCTTAATAATCTGAGCTGAGGACTTTATAATCGTATACGTGCAAAAGAAAGTGTGAATCGCCTTAATATTATTTTGCCGTGGTGTAGAAAAGGGGTCCCGTGTTTGCAATTTTCTGGGCTATAGCTCAGGGGGAGGATGAAAAAAATGAAAAGTGCTCACTTTGATTTAAGGCAGAAGCGCGCCGGCTGCTCGACTTTTGCTGGGAAGGAGACCCCAGTTTTTGTACACACGTTCCACAAATGAGACACACGGGTTTACCGGCAATGTCAGTAAACATATACTCGGCCTCCCATCGGTTTTTAAAGGCTCTATTTTCAGAATCAACTTTTCTCTTTGGCATCGTGTGGGCTAGCTTCGCAATAATTTACAGTATCATAAGCTAGACTTGATTAACGTGTTAAGTGTTCGGCAAGGCAGCTGAAGCGCTGCATTATGGGATCTGTCGTTTATTGTGTTACCAGCGCTTCATATACCCGGGCTATTAATAACAATAATACAGTATATAAAATGATCTTGCGGGCCGGATATAATTACACGCCGGGCCGGATGTGGCCCGTGGGCCTTGATTTTGACTCATATGGACTAAACTTGAAACTTGAAAAGAAATATTTTTTGGAATGTGATCGCGCAAGTCAGTACATTGAGCCCGCGTGCTATTGTGGTTTTGCTTGTGTGCTTCAGTAAGTTACCGTCCCCTCGCTCTTACTTTTTAACCGTTCATCTAATGAATACACTGAGTATGGCTTTACCAAAACAATCATTGATCGCGAATAAAGTATCCATTATTCATGAAGCTTCAATATGTGAATAGGTGATCTGTCTTTCTGGGTTAACCGCATGCGTTTTCATACGTCTCAAACTAAGGGGATGCGAGGTTAAAATAAATCGAGAAGCGCGCGTACATACTTAGTGCATCCCCTCTCGGGAATCGAACCTCGGACGTGGGCGCTACAGTCGAATGCTTTAGTATCGCGCCACGGCGTGTGGTTTATCTATTTGAGCGTAGCAGTGTAATTCAGTTTTTGTTCAGCACTGTTTGGAACTGTTACTTTTTGTCTGCGCACTGCGTCAGTATTCTGCCTTCTTAATTATATAATGCATGTTTTCTAAAGCGCGTTTTGTAGCTCTTCCTGGCTTTCTACGTAATGCGTGTTTACGTGAGAGGCGTGATGATGTCATACGAACTCCGCCCCTCCATCTGAACTCCATTACAGTAAATGGAGAAAAACAGCTTCCAGTTATGACCATTACGCGTAGAATTTCGAAATGAAACCTGCCCAACTTTTGTAAGGAAGCTGTAAGGAATAAGCCTGCCAAATTTCAGCCTTCTATCTACACGGGAAGTTGGAGAATTAGTGATGAGTCAGTGAGTGAGTGAGTGAGTGAGTGAGTGAGTGAGTGAGTGAGTGAGGGCTTTGCCGTTTATTAGTATAGATTAGTATAGATTGGTGTGCTTTGCAAACGCTAGAGTCTGTTGAGAGTTGTTGGTTTGTTCTGTGGTGTGAGATTTAAATAAAAAAAATACATTTTGCTCTTAAAAACTTGGGTTTTGGTTGCCGCTAAAGAGCCGTGTGGGAATTTTTAAAGCTTTTTTTCCCTTTAGAAGGGTTTTTTTTTGCTTTTTTTTTGCCCGCACAAGAGCAAAAGTAGCTGGGTGTTTGGAAGTGCGCTTGGAAAAGTTATTTGTACTTGTACCTGTCTTGTTATCTGTATTTGAATTAGCATCGAGGTGGCAGGGTAGAAAGCAGCAGTAACTGATATCGGCATTTGTAAATAAATAACCGCTTCATCGTAACAGCGATTCCTTAGTTTAAAGGAAAAGAAAAAAAAGGCCGCGGCTGACTTCAAAACAGTAAAAGGTAGAAGCTCTGCAGTGCGCAGGTAAACGGCCAGTGTTGACGCCGATCAGGCACAAGGAGCAGTAGGAGCAAATAAGGTAGTAAAGTTTTATTTATTTGTTTATTTTAAACAGCCCTTAGCGGTCCAGAGGTAGAACAGTTAAGTGGACGACAGCGTATTGGTTCATTAATACGGGGGAATACAAACAGTGCGAGTGGAGAGCTTATCAGTAAGAGGAGCGCAAAATCAGGAGAAGAGGCAGAGAAAAGTAAGTTAACCTCATAGACAAATAGCAGGCAGCTGAGAGGGACAACAGTACAGGAGCTTAAGGAGATAAGGTGTAAAATATCTGTAGCAGATCTTAGTGTTACCATTTAAGTTAAGGAGCAGCTGAAAGAAGAAGAAATTTAATTTTAAGAAAAAAAAAAAAAAGTTAAGGCAGTTTAGTAATCCCAATTCAAATTTAATAATGAGGCCAGTGCAATGCAAGTCCTGTTGGATGTTGGACTTTTTAGATGATGGTTTGGAAGAGCCAGTTGTCTATGAGGGCTACATCTGCAAGAGATGCCAGCTGATCCATCACCTCGAGCTCAGGGTCGCTGAACTGGAGGAGGAGTTGGCTGACCTGCGTTGTAATAGAGAATTGGCGGACTTGGCCCAGGTGTCCTTTAGAGAGATAGTGTGCACCCCTAAGGTGGCACGGGAGGAGATTCCAGACCAGACAGGTAGGAATAGGTGGGTCACGGTCACAAGGCGTAAGGTAAAGGGTGCACACTGTCTGGGGGCATCAACCCCAGAATTAGAAGTGTCTAACCGTTATCATGTCCTTGCGGAGCTGGACGGTGACTCTGATAATTCTGAGGTGGTAGGCAGGGTTGAGGAGCCCCAACGGGCGACCTCAAAACCAGTTCCCAGAAAGAGAGAGGTAGTGATAGTTGGGGACTCAATCATTAGGGGGATTGAAGCGCAGGTGTGCTCCAGAGAGAGAGAGTCTCGCACGGTGTGTTGCCTTCCGGGAGCACAGGTGGGAGACCTCCCTGGAAGGGTGGATAGGCTCTTGGCCAGAGCGGGGGTGGATCCAGTTGTCATTGTCCACGTTGGAACAAATGACATACATAAGGGTAGTCTGTCAGTTCTGCGATCCAAATTCAAAGAGTTAGGTACCAAGCTGAGGAGCAGAACTGACAAGGTAGTCTTCTCCGAAGTTCTGCCTGTGCCACGCGCCAGTCCAGGTAAGATTGAGGAGATTAGAAGGCTTAACGCGTGGCTCAAATCTTGGTGCAGGGTAGAAGGATATAGGTTTATGGGGCATTGGGACTCCTTTTGGAACAGATGGGACCTGTTCCGCCGTGACGGGTTACATCTGAACCGGAGGGGCACCAATGTATTGGGGAGGCATATGTGTAGGCTAGTCGAGGATTGTTTAAACTAGGGAATGGGGGGGGCAGGGAGTTTAGGACAGGCCAGATTTAGATCTATATATGGAAGAACAAACAATGGTGTAGAAAAAAAAATGCATAGTAATGTAAATTCTAAGCAAACACGTAAATGTAGAAGGATTAACATATTAGAAATAGCTTGCCTTAATGCTAGAAGTATCAAAAATAAGGTAAGTGAGTTGGAGTTGTATGTAGCAGAGCATAATTATGATATTATAGCAATAACGGAAACCTGGCTAAATAACAAAGATGGAGATGAGTGTAACATAGAGGGATACACATTTTTTAGGAAGGATAGACAGAACAGAAAAGGAGGTGGGGTTGCTGTTTATGCCAAACAGGGTTTAAATGTAAGTCCTCTTCAGTTGGATGATGAGCCCCATCTTAGTGAGGACATGTGGCTTCGCCTGGAAAATATTAGGGAAAGAGGTCTTATTTTAGGAGTATGTTATAGACCACCCAATTCAGACAATAATTTCAACACACATCTTTTTAGTAATATCAAAAAGGCAAGTTTACAGGGGGATATTATATTCATGGGGGACTTTAATTATCCAAATATTAACTGGGATAACCTTGCAGATGGAGGAGCACAAGAGTTTTTAGAAGTAATCAGCGACTGTTTTTTAACACAGCATGTTAAAGTACCAACACGGGGTGAAGCCTGACTGGATTTAGTATTCTGTAATAATCAGGATAGAATTGAGGGTGTAGAGGTGATTGAACCACTAGGGTCAAGTGACCATAATGTAATACAGTTCTCAGTATTTTGTAATAGTACGGATGCAAAGACTAAAATTGTTAAGTTGAACTTTGGTAGGGCTAATTTTGAGAAGATGCGACAAAGTCTAAGTAGGATAGACTGGGATAAGCTTTTAAGTGTGGAGACAGTCGAGGAGCGGTGGAACAGGTTTAAAAATGTTTTACATGTAATGCAGGACAGATACATACCTAAATTTGGAATTAATAGGAAACTAAAAAAAACTCCACGATGGATTAATAAAGATTTAAAAAAGAAGTTGCAAAAGAAAAAAACTGCTGTATAAGGCATATAAGACTAATGACTGCAAGGTGAATTGTAGAGCGTATGAAAATATGAGAGCAACCATTAAGAAGGATATCAGGGAGGCTAAAATACAGTTGGAGAGGAATATAGCAGATAAGGCGAAAGAAGACCCCAAGAGATTCTTTCAGTATTTTAGTAGTAAAAGAACAGTCAAGGAGGAGGTCAAGTTCATCAGGAATAGTAAAGGGGAATTAAAAGATACAGACAATGAAATAGCAGATGCCCTAAACTTACATTTTTCGGAGGTGTTTACAAGTGAGCAAGTGGATAACCTCCCAGAGGTAAACGCAACTACTAAGGACGTACTGAGGGATTTGGAAATTGAAGAGGGAGAAGTGCTGCTCAGATTAAATAGGCTGAAATCAAACAAATCACCAGGCCCAGATAATATTTATCCTCGTGTTCTTAAGGAGGCTAGTGAGTACATATATAAACCCTTGACACATATTTTTAGGAAGTCACTGAGCGCTGGAGAGATTCCGAAGGACTGGAAAATGGCAAATATCATTCCATTATATAAAAAGGGTGACAGGGCAGATCCAAGCAACTATAGGCCAGTAAGGTTAACATGCATCACAGGAAAATTAATGGAAGGAATTATTAAGGATAAGATTGAGCAACACATGGCAAGGACAGGAGTTATTCTGACCAGTCAGCATGGGTTCAGAAGAGGGAGGTCGTGCTTTACTAACATGTTGGAATTCTATGAGGTTGCAACAAAAGCATACGATCAAAGTGGAGCATATGATATTATTTATCTAGACTTTCAGAAAGCATTTGATAAGGTGCCACATGAGAGGTTGGGCATCAAGTTAAAAGAAGTGGGAGTTCAGGGTGATGTTTTTAGATGGGTGCAGAATTGGCTCAGACACAGGAAGCAGAGGGTGATGGTGCGAGGAACCTCATCAGAACTGGCCGATGTTAAGAGTGGTGTTCCACAGGGGTCAGTGCTAGGGCCGCTACTATTTTTAATATATATAAATGATTTAGATAGGAATGCAAGTAACAAGCTGGTTAAGTTTGCAGATGATACCAAGATAGGTGGATTAGCAGATAATTTGGAGTCCGTTATATCATTACAGAAGGACTTGGATAGCATACAGGCTTGGGCAGATTTGTGGCAGATGAAATTTAATGTCAGTAAATGTAAAGTATTACACATAGGAAGTAAAAATATTGGGTCTGAATACACAATGGGCGGTCGGAAAATCGAGAGTACACCTTATGAGAAGGATTTAGGAGTCATAGTGGACTCTAAGCTATCAACTTCCCAACAGTGTTCAGAAGCCATTAAGAAGGCTAACAGAATGTTAGGATATATAGCACGATGTGTGGAGTACAAGTCCAAGGAGGTTATGCTCAACCTTTATAATGCACTGGTTAGGCCTCATCTTGAGTACTGTGTGCAGTTTTGGTCTCCAGGCTACAAAAAGGGACATAGCAGCACTAGAAAAGGTCCAGAGAAGAGCGACTAGGCTGATTCCAGGACTACAGGGGTTGAATTATGAGGAAAGATTAAAAGAGCTGAGCCTTTACAGTTTAAGCAAAAGAAGATTAAGAGGTGACATGATTGAAGTGTTTAAAATTATGAAGGGAATTAGTACAGTGGATCGAGACTTGTATTTTAAAATGAGTTCATCAAGAACACGGGGACACAGTTGGAAACTTGTTAAGGGTAAATTTCGCACAAACATTAGGAAGTTTTTCTTTACACAAAGAACGATAGACACTTGGAATAAGCTACCAAGTAGTGTGGTAGACAGTAAGACATTAGGGACTTTCAAAACTCGACTTGATGTTTTCTTGGAGGAAACAAGTGGATAGGACTGGCGAGCTTTGTTGGGCTGAATGGCCTGTTCTCGTCTAGAATGTTCTAATGTTCTACTCCTTTTACAAATTAAATTACAATAGAGGGAAGTCAAAACCTATGCTAATAAGCTCAAGAATTACATATAACCAACATCACGCTACACTATCAAAAACAATTGTAGAAAACAATATAAACATTAAAAGACCATGAATACACACAGTACTGATCTGCATGTAATAGCAATTCATTTGCCTTTTTTCACTTATTTACACTGTTTTTTTTTTTTTTTGTTGGCTGCACATCATCTTTCTTATCAAAATAAATGAATACATAATATTAAAGAGTTTAATGCTTACTATTGGTGTTGTTGAGCATATTTGTCACCAGAGTGAGGAATCATCAGCATCAAGTAATGATGTGGCACATATACTGGAAGGTCCAGGCATCCTAATGGATGATATGGTTGGAGTGGCTGATATTGATGGAGTTGTGGTAGTTATAGAGTTGTGCATTTAATAATAAAATAAAGTTAATGGCAACTGCTTCTGTTTTCTTACTAGATTTCGAAAAATAGGGGAAATGGCTTCCATTAATAGTACAAGATACTGTACCTTGAGACTTAGCTCCATTGATAGTTGTATTTTCCAATAAAATTGCTGACAATCTGTAAAGGTCAGAAAACTTCAGAAATTTTGTGGAATGTCATGCAGATTCTGCTGCAAACTTCTTCAGGGCACAGCAAAATAACTGTGAGATGAGGTTGTAACGTGTGAGTCCCTGTCTTGCACCCCAAAACATGAAGCTGAGTCTCAGTACTTTAGCAAAACCAACTTTTATTCATCTTGAAATAGGAACAGCATGGTTATTTATTGTAGCAGGATCTACCACTCTCCTATACACAGACACAGCAATCAGGCAGGATCGTGACCAGGTTAATGGCCAAGTAATACTGTTCCCTGTAGTTATAATGTTCCTTGCATCACCCATTGATGGCAGGTGCTCATAGCGTAACTGCAATCTTTTCAGATTTGTTTTCGTGGCAAACTGCCACGGCAGTGGGAGCCTGCTGTTGCCCCGGCAATCAACAGGCTATCTTCCATTGACACGGCGATTGCACTTTGGAACGCTCTTCGGCATGTTTGTCCCATTGGAGAGAGCCCCAAAAGAGTTTAGAAATGGTGGAGCAAATTATTTTCTGCATATCATTTTGAAGATTGTAATAATGTTCTGTTTCATATCAGGGTTTTTTGGCAAAATAAGTATGTTCTGCTTCATCTTAATATATCTCATATTGCGTTGCAAGCATCTAAGTTATATCAGAGCTGACTGTTGTCAAAATGTGCACAATTTAGCAAGGGTAGGGCAAAAGGCAGTAATACAAACCAGGGCCAGTACCTGGGAAAAATGTAGATGGGGCACTTCTGAAATTCTGATATTTAGGTTGAAACAGAGCCATTGCAACTGCTCAAGTGGAACTTTACATTCAGTTTAAAACAGTGAAATAACAAGTAATCAATCCCAAAATATTTTATGCATTGTTTATTTAATTAGTTGGTATTCCATTCTCTTATTAATAATTTTGCTCAAACAATACCCACTGTTATTGTAATTAGGAAGCTCAATTCACTTGCTAAACAAAACAAATTGAAATGTACTTTACAATAACTTATACATGACCATTGAAAAATGACCAAAAGAGATTGTTTAAAAAAAAAAACTGCTGTTTTTATTATTGTCTGTAGTATTTATATATGGAACAAAGTCAGAGTTGGAGGTGAGCTGATGAGTGCTTAAGCTGTGCTGGTGTGTCACTTTTGGTGTTTTAGGTAAGGTTAGTGTAACTTATCTGATCACCTGATTACTTAAAATATCCAGTTATTATTTTTGGTGAAAGTGTTCAAAAATTCATTCATACAAAACTGAGGGGAAGGGACAATTCAGTTGAGGATTGACAGCAACTTTTGCCACCCTGCAGTGCCAAGCATGACACAAGTTAGTCACTTTCATACCAGATTTAAAAATGTAATGCAATTGTAATCAGTGTTCTTTTTGTTAAACATTCATGTGCTAACAATGCATGGCTACTGTGTAGCCACTCTGGTAATTGTAAATGATCAAACTAAAATAGATTTCAGTGATTAAGGACATCTGGTGGCTGACAGTGCATAATTACAATACTGGTGTGCCTGTGTTTCCAAGCAAAGACAGATTGTCTCCCATAATCCCTTTCAACGCAGTTATTATTTTGTTGGAAAAGTTTTTTTATGTGCTGTAATAAAGCATACTTTGTTTTAGTGACAGAATGAATGCAATTTATTCTAATATAGTACAGAATTGCAGTTCTGCTTTTAATTATGTACACAGTATCAAATTAATTAAAAGGCTCATAATTTTGTACACTAGCAAATATGTAAAAGTATTATACTAAATCATGCAAAACTATGCTTTTTCTTTCCAATATTAAAAAAAGATATATTTATTTGCAAATGCTTGAAAAGGGGCTGCTTTTTAAACTTTGTTGTATTGTTATTCACATAAAATAATGTGACTTCAATTTTAAGGCTTCATGTATAAATAAAAGTTAAGCTGTTCAACTTACAGATAATGAATTGCCATTTTCAGTGAGGCTAATTAATAAGTGAAAACATTCAAGTCAAAGTTATTTGTTTTGTGACATATTGAGAATTTATTTCTGTGTTGCTCAAAATGTCTTTTCTACTGACCACTGTTGCATTCCCCTAATCTACCACACATTCTAATAGTTTGATATCATGCATGCTTCAACCCATTCTTACTGAACAGGATGCCAAACATGGGGTAAAAAGTCACATGTTAGTTAGACATGCAAGTAAGAATTTCACTGTACTCTGTTCTTATGATAGAACTACAACTATTACTACTAATGCTGCTACTACTACTATAGTTAGTAATTTGTTTTTCTTCTGTATCATTTATGCACCATCCCCTATTGCCATCTCTATGTTTATACTTTCAGTTTTTATTCATGTGATTGAAATTACTATTGGGACAGTGAAAAACATGGCTATTCCCCTATATCACATTGCATAACACAACTCTTGATGTAAATAAAGGCATTACTGTATTTTTCTTTATTCTATAGGTGCATTTTTCTTAACTTCTTTATTCTGTAGGTGTAATATCTGGAGTTAGCCTCATGTCAGTGTTGATGTACATATGATTAAAAATTCTAATAACCCGGTGCTCCATCCAGGATTGTTTTTTATCTTGCTCATGTTTCTGCCAGGAAAGCCTCTGTCTCCACATGACTGTGCTATAGATAATGTGGCTTCAGAAAATGGATGCATAGATGATTAATCAGTTCTTCCTACAACATTTTCTTTATCAGAAAGAAGACATCTAAAAATATTCATAAGCTTGCATCTGTCATATAGTAGATTCCAGTCATCAGTCCTTCGCCCAAGAGTAACAAGACCATGTCCAGGATCTTAGAGTTCTACCAAGAAAATAAAGAAAAATGAGTCATTTGATTCAAGTTCAACATAATTTATTTATTATGTTCTTGGCTAAAAATACAAAAAATAACTCATATGTCCCAATGGTTTAAAATAAGTAAAATCCTCATAAGTTACAACATTCATGAATTTCATGAAAAATAAATAAAATCCAAAAGGACAAAAATCCTGAAAGTATTGAGTGCACATGTACAGTACAAAGATTTACAGTATGTAAGTTACTGAAACCTCAGTCCAGAGGGGGATGTTAGTACCAACTATGAATGCTAAAGCTATTTAGGATCACTCTTGCAAAGACTTTCATGATAACAGAAATGCCTACTCCACAGATTGAAGCCCGAGCAAATCAGTGGACCATATAGTAGCAACACATTGTTTAATTTACCTTGGGGAGCAATATCACAATGATCCTTCATGGCTGAAGCTTCTCCAGGTCATAGACCAGTCAACAACTCAACAGCACAAATAACTTACTGATGTACTAATGTATGCCATTCCTTGCTCTATTCAATTCACTTGTGCACAGAATTCCTGCTTGGTCTCTTGTCTTCCAAGAAGAAGTACACAAATAAAACTAAAGCAATGTTAACTCAACCGTTGTTCCAAAATGTATCCAGGTCTTGATAAATTTTTGTTTCCGCCTTTCTAGCCACTTAAGAAACTCTGCAAAGCTGATACATGTCTTACTTCATTACAAATAGACTCATCCTCCTTCTTTGTGGCCACCGCTACCTTTTTTATTCACAGTTTACCAATTCATCCATTACTTCCTTCACCTTTTAACAAGTTTCACTAATTTTGAGCAAACCTCAGAAGGTGATCATTTTATTTAAATACATAACAACAACAATTTCTGGTATAGCCCAAAATCACACAAGGAGTGCTGCAATGGACTTTAAAAGACCCTGTTTTTGGACAGGCCCGTCAGCCTTGATTCCCTAAGGAGACAAGGAAATGCTCCCAAAACATACCCTTGTAAGGAAAAAAATGGAAGAAATCTTGGGAAAGGCAATTCAGAGAAAGATCTCTTTCCATGTAGGTTGGGCATGCAATGGGTATCAAAAAAATGGGGTAAACACAATGCACAAAACAAAACACTAGTAATCCTCTTCACAGAGCTAGTTGGACAATCTATCATTGCCACTTCAGGAATGCTTTGCAATAGTACAACAGTAATAGTAGAAACTACAAAGCAAAAAGCAAAAATAGATTATAAAACTTACTAAATGCAGAACTATCACATATGAGAATACAGATTTGTTCAGAGTCCTGGAGACCTCGGCCTACAAGCTGCCTCACCCTTACTGCCCATTCCATAGCTGAGTCAGTGCTGGGTCAGCTAATCTGATGAAAGGACCCTTCAACCTAATAACTCCAGTGCACCTTTACCAGAGATGATATTTCCATAGGCAAGCAAATAACTTGGCAGTAGAGTAGTAACACCAAGTGCCATATGTGAGTACCAAGAAGAGAAACAGAGTAGGAGAGCATTAGTAACTGATTATAAATATATTTTATATACATTTTAGTACTAATGACTAACAACAGAGATTAAATATGCACAGTTACTTAGCAGCTCTACTCAGGATATGCTAAACTGAACTAATGAGTCATCAGCCAAGATTTAAAAGCTGTCACTGAAGAGGTAGGTAGTAATGAGCGAACACTGACGAGCTTGCTTCACCATGAGTTCCCCGAAATCACAGAAATGTGTGTGATATTTGCTGAACTTGGCAAACTACATTAAATTCAATGGGGAAGGACTAAGTGAACTAGATTTGACTGGATTGTGATGGCGCAGACGTCTTTAAAGTGTCCCTGGGAGCTAGGGAAACATCCACCAACTATACTGGACCGATTATTGTGGCCAAAAAGGTGAAATGAGCTGTGTGGCAGCAGTGCCAACCACTGTACCACCATGCCTTCATATCAAAGAAGAAAATACACAGTCAGAGATGGGCAATCATAGATTTCACCCAAAAAAATGGAAAAGCCAAAATTGCAGTCAAAAGTCAGAAAAAATATGTAAGTCTTTTAATGGCAGAAAATTCATAGTGCCGTGAGATAATTGAAGCTGTTAGCTCATTCTATTTTTTGAAGTCATGCTGAAGGCTTTCCAAACTATCTGTGCTGATGCTTTGCACTTTTCCTTTTATCAAAAAGATAGAAATGTGTTGCAAATAGTAATGAACCTTTTGTTATTATTATTTTATAGAGTCTCCTTTGTTTGGGGTTGGTTGACAGGCTCCTTCAAAAAATTGTTTTTTAACTGAATGTGGCCATGCCTCCTTCTCTTATACTGATATGGTACTCGAAGATCAATCTGCATATTGGCAAAAAAATCTTGAACAAACCTTTTGCTTAATGACTCATAGCATTCCATTTATCAACTTGAGTTATGGTTTTAGCATCTTGGTTCTGGTAACAACTTGTATTTGCTTAATGGCTTTTAACATTTCTCAGTCAGACGGTTTTATTGTCTAGTATTTCATAATGTCGTCGCTGCTCACAAACCCTGTTGATGGCTAACAATTGAAAGATGTCAGCTGCAACTAAAAAAGTAGGTGGATCTACTCTATGCAGCAGTCTAGCCAAGCACTTTGTATACTTGCAATTTACACAACATTTTAAAATCATAACTGTTTATTACAATACATTTCAACTTCACAAGCAGAAATAACTTGTTATTTATGCTGTATACGTTTCATTATTTTGACCTGAGGTGTGCGGCAGTAGTGCCAACCAGTGCACCACCGTGTAGTGAGATCATAGAAAAAAGAACACAGTCAGAAACGCGCAATCATCTATTTCATCAAAACAAAGCAGAAATGCAGAAATTGTAGTCAAAAGTCTGAAAAATATGTAGGTCTTTTAACGGCAGAAAATTCGAAGTGTGATGTCATGATTGAAACCGCTAATTCGTTCTATTTTTTAAGTCACGCTGAAGGTTCCCTAAACTGTCTGGCCTGATGCTTTGCACTTTTTAGTCTATCAAAAAGATAGGAATGTCTTGTAAATAGTAATGCATCTTTTGTTATTATTATTATTACTATTATTATTTCATAGACTCTTCCATATTGTGGAATTAAAATTAAATTAATTAAAACTGTTGTGTTTGTTTTCTCTCTCACCGCACCACGTGGCTAATTATTTGCTTGCTTAGGGTACCCGCCTCCTTCTCTTTTGTTGAGGTGGAACTCGAAGATCAACCTGCACATTTGGCTACAAACACAAATGACTCGTCTTATAAACCTGGGGAGTGGTCCCATCAATGTTGGCTGTTATAGCTCCAAAGGACGTTGCACGGGCCTTGCAAAGCATTGTGGAGCACTAGCATTTAAAAATAAATAAATAAACAAATAAACAAATAAATAAATAAATATTTCTCCTAAACTGCACAAATTTTCTGTAAATAATTCAACAAACAAAGGGGAACATAGCAAATTCACTGTGAATAACGCTTTGGTGATATTCACTGATCAATACTAGTAGCAGGCAGACCATTCCAGTGCTTCAGGGCTTTGTAACTAAAAGCTTGACTTCCCACTGTTATTTTATTTATCCTTGGAATCATAAGCAGACCGGCATCCTGAGAGCTTAATGTACGTTCTGGTTTGTAAGTAATGATAAGTTCAGATAAGTTAGCAGGACCTTGACCATTTAAGGCTTTATATGTTAAAATGCAGTAGCATTTTGAATTAACTGAAAGCTATATAAAGAACAATTTGAACATCCAGTGAACACTGCATTGCAGTAGTCAATCCTACATGAAATAAATGCATGAATTAGTTTCTTAGTATCCTGAATATTTTGAAAACACCTTAATTTCCCAACATTTTTAAGATGGAAAAAACATGTTTTGGACATTTTTGTAATGTGTGGTTTAAATGACACGCTAGTGTAAAAGGTAACGTCTTGATTGCAGGCTGATTCAGTTAAACTAATGGTGATTCTAGCTGAGTTAAAAAATGACAAAATATTGTTGCAATCAGCATCACTCCCTCCAGTAATTAATTTCTGTGTCCAAAAACAAGTAGTTTTCATCCATCCACTCCTTTCACTTTCTAACAAATCTAATTAAGGACAACATCAGAAAAACATCAATTGGGTTAAAATAAAGGTATAACTGGTTACAATCTGTGTACAAGTGAAAATTAACTTTCTGTTTTGTAATAATAAATCCCAGTGGAAACATGTAAAGTCAAAACACTAAAGGTCTCAGTACTGAGCCCAGCAGGACACTATATCTGACTTCTGTGTATAGTTATGGAATACTGTCAGCACATTTTTGTATGTACTGGAATCAATTTGATAAATACAAACTAAACCATTCAAGGACATTACCTGCAAGTTGATTGTCATTTTCCAGCCCTTAGTAGTAAAATAGAATGGCCAATGGTATCAAATGTGGGGCTCAAGTCTAACAGCATAATTACAATGGAATTTCCTTCATCAGATGATATCAACATGTTGTGTACAACACGAGTTAGTGCCGTTTCTGTACTATGACTGATTTGGAAGACAGACTCGAATTTCTCAAATAAATTGTGATGTGTAAGGTGAGACTGAAGTTGATTGGTGACTACTTTTTCAAGTATTTTAGAGAGGAAGGGTAAATTTAAAATGGGTCTATAATTATTAAGTATATGTGAGTCTAGGTCTGACTTTTTAAGTAATGGTTTGATGACTGACACTTTTAGTGTATCAGGTACTGTGCCATGATGAACTATTGATAATGCTAAGGATAGGTACTTCAAGAACATCCATTGCACTTTTTACTAGTTTTGTAGGCACAGGATCTAGGGAACAAGCAGCAGATTTCATTTTAGAAATTAAAGCTAAGACTTCCTATTCTGCTACAGGATTAACATTTCTAAAGTTTTGAATACAAGATGAGATAGGGTTTGCCAAACTAGTATTAGGTTTGCACTGTGATGCTGAGATTAAAGATGTTCATAAAGTCTGTATTTTGCACACTAGATCTGAATTCCCGTTTGTTAAATTAGTCACTGCTCTAATAATACACAAGATTTATTATTATTGTTTTCTATTATATTTTAGAATGGTAGTCTGCGCAGGCATTTTTATATTTTAACACTCTCTGTCCATGAAATTCAGAACACCAGCAGCTTTGTTGTTCTCCAGCTACACTCAGTTTTAGACACTAATTTAAAAGCCCAAGTGCTCTCATTAAACCGTGTTGAGTTTCTATGAGCTTTGATCACTTTTGTTTTAAGGGGAGCCACTGCGTCCAAAGCATCCCTGTAAGTCATATTGCAATTTGATGTTAGTTCATCTAAATTGTTTTCTGCAATTACACTTTACTTACTTAAAATATCTATACATTTACATACCTTTTTGGTCTCGTCTGTTGCGACAGATGGACGTCTGAAGCGGAGCTCTGCTAGCAGCTGTGTTATTTTTCATATTATCTGCTTACTAGCAAAATACCCGCGCTTCGCAGCGGCGAAGTACTGCCTTAAAATTTTTATTAAGAAGAAAATTTAACCTTTTTAAACTGAGGGAAAATATGCCAATAATTATTTGTTAAGGATCTCTTTGTATACCATGTTGTCAGTTCGGCCCTCCGGTTGTAACATGACCAAGCTGTGCGCTGAGCTTACTCTTGAGCATGTAACTTACAGTTGGCCATGTGAACAGTAATCTTGTCTCAAACCTCACAGCTTGGATTGCTGCTGTCATAATCGGTTTGAGTTTCATGTTTTGTTTCAATTACGATAGTATTTGCAGGATTTGTTGTGTTGAAGTGACATTCGGCATCTGTCAAGCATTGTAAGCACACAACCGGTTTCATCGATAAAATCACATCCAGCTTTTGAGAGTTTAAACACTCATAAACATCAAAGTGTCCACTACTGAAATCGTCACCTGTGAATCTAAGATGTTTAAGAGGCATTGGCAGTTGTCGAAAGGTGTAAAATATTTGGCCATTTCGGTACACTTGAAAGCGACAACCGAACAATTCAGCGGCAGCCATCAACTCACATGCAGAACCATAGGTGAAGGGCTTAAGCATTTCACTCTTCTAGTGCTCCTGTGTAGTATAATTATCTCCTGTACCGTCATCAGTCCACACCTTGAACCTGTCCCAGTCATTCAATACATAAGACACAATGTTCCTCCGGATATCAAGAGTGAGCCTGATATGGCCGTGCAATATGTAACAAAGTGAAAGGAAAAGGTAGGTGCCATCTCCGGGCATGGAAACCACTCAGTAAGTGACAGTTCTTTGATCGATAGTGATCACCTCGATAGACATGGTAATGGGGGTTGGAATGATAAAGGAAATGGGTACCTGAGCAATGTAAAGTAAGTCTAAAATACCTATACAATAACTATAATTGTAATAAAAAAACAATAAAACAGCGGAGAAGCCGTGGATTAAACAAAAAGGCTGTAGTTATCAGTAGGGAGACGTGAATCCTGTGGCGAAGCAAGGAAGGGAATGTAGAGACCGGAGCGACGGACAGTCTTATATAGGCAGGCAGCCAACAACGTGGGAGGCGTTGGGATGGGGGACCCAACGCCACCTCACACAGTGACTGAGCTGCAGGCTATGGACGTATATATGTACATAAGTAGGATTCAGTTAGCGTTGGGAACCCATGTACCAAATTTCTTGAAGATGGGCCCATAAGTAACAAAGACTGTTGAAAAGTTCAATATGGTGGCCGACAGTGGCATCATACCACCGAAATAAGTACGTACATTGGTTTCGGTTAGTGCAGGGAAGCCGCCTATAAAATTTCGAGAAGATCGGGCCATAAATAAGAAAGTTCAACATGGCGGACGTTGTTGACCATTATGACCATTACGCGTAGAATTTCTAAATGAAACCTGCTAAACTTTTGTAAGTAAGCTGTAAGGAATGAGACTGCCAAATTTCAGCCTTCTACCTGCACGGGAAGTTTGAGAATTAGTGACGTTGGAAAGTTCAATATGGCGGCCAACAGTGGTGTCATACCAACGAAATAAGTACGTACATCGGTTTCCGTTAAAAGTTTAATATGGCGGCCAACAGTGGCATCATACCACCGAAATAAGTACCAAATATCAGCCTTCTACCTACACGGGAAGTTGGAGAATTAGTGACGTTGGAAAGTTCAATATGGCGGCTGACAGTGGCATCATACCACCGAAATAAGTATGTACATTGGTTTCGGTTAGCGCAGGGAAGCCGCCTACCAAATTTCGTGAAGATGGGGCCATGAATAAGAAAGTTCAATATGGCCGACGTCGTTGACCGTTATGACCATTACGCGTAGAATTTCGAAATGAAACCTGCTTAACTTTTGTAAGTAAGCTGTAAGGAATGGGCCTGCCAAATTTCAGCCTTCTACCTGCACGGGAAGTTGGAGAATTTTTGACGTTTGGAAAATTCAATATGGCGGCCGACAGTGGCGTCATACCACCGAAATAAGTACGTACATCGGTTTTGGTTAGCGCAGGGAAGCCACCTACCAAATTTCGTGAATACGGGGTCATTCTTCTACCTACACGGGAAGTTGGAAAATTGGTGACGTTGGAAAGTTCAATATGGCGGCCGACAGTGGTGTCATACCATCGAAAGAAGTAAGTACATCGGTTTAGGTTAGCGCAGGGAAGCCGCCTACCTAATTTCGTGAAGATGGGGCCATAAATAAGAAAGTTCAACATGGTGGACGTTGTCGACCGTTATCGACCGTTATGACCATTACGTGTAGAATTTCGAAATGAAACCTGCTTAACTTTTGTAAGTAAGCTGTAAGGAATGAGCCTGCCAAATTTCAGCCTTCTACCTACACGGGAAGTTGGAGAATTAGTGATGAGTGAGTGAGTGAGTGAGTGAGTGAGGGCTTTGCCTTTTATTAGTATAGATTATCCTGAGATACCCTGTATTTATCCAACCTGAGGGGCACTGCTACAGTATATGCAAGCATATATAAACATGGCCAACAAGAAAGGGGGTCCGAAAGAGCCAAAAACTAAAGCTACACCCAAGCTAAGATCGGCAAGCCCTAGTTCAAGATACGGCCTTTCAGAGACTGACCTGGATCAGATGGGCGAAAGCCCAGACTCCTCGGGACCACGGTCCGCTACATCGTCGCCGGCTGAGAGCGAAATGGGTAGCGAATGTACGAGTGTGAGTGAAGCAGGTCTCGATAGCTCGCTGATTGGAGAAGATCACCTGAAACTGGAAAAGGCCTTGCAGTCTGCAGTTTTAATTACTCCATGCGAGCCAGGAACATCGGGGACACCGGCTATAATAGAGCCTGCCACTTCACCCATGGTGCAAGAAAGCAGAATTGATCTGTCTGAACTGAAGGTGATGTTCACTGAGCTCATGCAAGAGATAAAGAAAAGCAAGAAGGCAAATGAGAAGCTGCGACAAGAGCTGCAACAGGAGCTGCGACAGATGTGGCAGCAGGATAATAAAGTCTTTAAAGATATGCTAGGTAAAATTGAAGAGTACATTCAGGAAACCTGAAATTAAACTGAGCACGCTTGCTGATCAACTGGAGGATGTCAAGGAGACATTAACGACTCGAATTGAAACAGCTGAAAATCTAGCTGCCAGTGCTGAAGAAAAAGCAACAACTGTCAGCTCCGAATGCAAAAAACTCTGAGACAGACTGGCTGCTTTGGAAGATGGAAGCAGAAGGAATAATGTCAGAATTGAAGGTCTGCCTGAGAATCGAGAAAGTCCAAACCCTGTGAACTTCGCAGCTGAACCTTTTTCTAAAATAGTTGGAGAGGACTTTAAAGCAGATTCTGAGATAGCAGCGGCTTATCGCGTACGCGGATCAAATACCGTTAGACCTAGATCTTTTATTATTCGCTTTGAAAGATTATCATTTAAGCTAGAGGTGATGGCATTCCTCAGACACAAGCAAGAGATTAAATATAAAAATAACCACATTCGTATCTTCCCTGATTTCTCTCCAGCAACAGCTACTAAACGTGCAGCCTTCTACAAAATTAAACAGCGGTTACGGCAAGCCAATATCAAATACAGCCTCTTGTATCCTGCCAAACTGAAAGTGGAATTGCAGGGTCAATTCTATGTCTTCACTAGAAGAAGCAGAAAAGTAATTAAGAAAGCTGATCCCGGGACTATTTTGATACATAATAGTGAGTCATGGCCGTTAATGATATGACAAGGATTAATAACCTGCTGTCTGATCTATTTGTTTAAAATATGGGTTTTTATCATTATATATCCTCATTATTACTCATTATTACTTGGGCGCTATCTGTTTATGTTTTAATTACAGTTATAGACGTTTGTGCTTAATTACTTTTTTTTTTTTTTTTTATCTAATTATTTTCTCTCTACCCTAAATGAGACTGTTCAACAACAAAAACAACATTTATTTATATAGCACATTTTCATACAAACAGTAGCTCAAAGTGCTTTACATAATAAAGAATAGAAAAATAAAAGACACAATAAGAAAACAAAATAAGTCAACATTAATTAACATAGAATAAGAGTAAGGTCCAATGGCCAGGGGGGACAGAAAAAACAAAAAAAAACTCCAGGCGGCTGGAGAAAAAAATAAAATCTGTAGGGATTCCAGACCATTAGACTGCCCAGTCCCCTCTGGGTATTCTACCTAACAGAAATGAAACAGTCCTCTTTGGATTTAGGGTTCTCACGGAAGGACTTGATGATGATGGTCACATAGACTTCTGCCTTTTAATCCATCCATCATTGTTGGAGCATCATGAAGCTTTGAGTAGGTGGAGGTGGCGCAGGCCACCACCACAAAGAAACCGGAAAAAGAAACAGAAGAGAGAGTAGGGGTCAGTACGGATTTTAGAGCCACCATGAATAGTTATTATGAAGAATTGAACATACAGAGTATCAGGATAAGGTTAAATTAAGTTAAATTGAAGTTATAAAAAGGCCATGTTAAAGTAATATGTTTTCAGCAGTGTTTTAAAGTGCTCTACTGTACTAGCCTGGCGAATTCCTATTGGCAGGCTATTCCAGATTTTAGGTGCATAGCAGCAGAAGGCCGCCT
>JANRMT010051996.1:4960-20219 GCA_026402145.1 Polypterus bichir lapradei | reverse complement strand
TAACCATTAGTCAAATATAACACAAGTAAACACAAAATGCAGTTTTTAAATGATGGTTTTTATTATTTAGGGAGAAAAAAAAATCCAAACCTACATGGCCCTGTGTGAAAAAGTAATTGCCCCCTGAACCTAATAACTGGTTGGGCCACCCTTAGCAGCAATAACTGCAATCAAGCGTTTGCGATAACTTGCAATGAGTCTTTTACAGCGCTCTGGAGGAATTTTGGCCCACCCATCTTTGCAGAATTGTTGTAATTCAGCTTTATTTGAGGGTTTTCTGGCATGAACCGCCTTTTTAAGGTCATGCCATAGCATCTCAATTGGATTCAGGTCAGGACTTTGACTAGGCCACTCCAAAGTCTTCATTTTGTTTTTCTTCAGCCATTCAGAGGTGGATTTGCTGGTGTGTTTTGGGTCATTGTCCTGTTGCAGCACCCAAGATCGCTTCAGCTTGAGTTGATGAACAGATGGCCGGACATTCTCCTTCAGGATTTTTTGGTAGACAGTAGAATTCATGGTTCCATCTATCATAGCAAGCCTTCCAGGACCTGAAGCAGCAAAACAACCCCAGACCATCACACTACCACCACCATATTTTACTGTTGGTATGATGTTCTTTTTCTGAAATGCTGTGTTCCTTTTACGCCAGATGTAACGGGACATTTGCCTTCCAAAAAGTTCAACTTTTGTCTCATCAGTCCACAAGGTATTTTCCCAAATGTCTTGGCAATCATTGAGATGTTTCTTAGCAAAATTGAGACGAGCCCTAATGTTCTTTTTGCTTAACAGTGGTTTGCGTCTTGGAAATCTGCCATGCAGGCCGTTTTTGCCCAGTCTCTTTCTTATGGTGGAGTCGTGAACACTGACCTTAATTGAGGCAAGTGAGGCCTGCAGTTCTTTAGACGTTGTCCTGGGGTCTTTTGTGACCTCTCGGATGAGTCGTCTCTGCGCTCTTGGGGTAATTTTGGTCGGCCGGCCACTCTTGGGAAGGTTCACCACTGTTCCATGTTTTTGCCATTTGTGGATAATGGCTCTCACTGTGGTTCGCTGGAGTCCCAAAGCTTTAGAAATGGCTTTATAACCTTTACCAGACTGATAGATCTCAATTACTTCTGTTCTCATTTGTTCCTGAATTTCTTTGGATCTTGGCATGATGTCTAGCTTTTGAGGTGCTATTGGTCTACTTCTCTGTGTCAGGCAGCTCCTATTTAAGTGATTTCTTGATTGAAACAGGTGTGGCAGTAATCAGGCCTGGGGGTGGCTACGGAAATTGAACTCAGGTGTGATACACCATAGTTAGGTTATTTTTTAACAAGGGGGCAATTACTTTTTCACACAGGGCCATGTAGGTTTGGATTTTTTTTCTCCCTAAATAATAAAAACCATCATTTAAAAACTGCATTTTGTGTTTACTTGTGTTATATTTGACTAATTGTTACATGTGTTTGATGATCAGAAACATTTTGTGTGACAAACATGCAAAAGAATAAGAAATCAGGAAGGGGGCAAATAGTTTTTCACACCACTGTATATTTAAAACTAGATTGTTATTTTAGAAGAATTAAGTATATAGGACTGGCAAAATTTGTTGGGCTGAATGGCCTGTTCTTATATAGATTGATATAATTCCTGTTCAGATTGATATAATTCCTGTTCTGTACTTTATTCTAAATTGCCATGTATTACTTCCACAAATGTATGACTGGCAGCAAATCATACAATAGTACTGTAGTTGTAGATGTAGTATCATCATGTGTACTATACATTCAGTCTATCCAACTCAGATGAAGAATTGTACATACATTGACCTCCGAAGTGTCCTTGGAGTGTAGTGGAAAGCAGGAGTCCTGAAATCAAGTAGAACTCGACTCTCGGCAAGGAAATAATTGGGAACCAATTTATCCATGCATATCTAATCAGACAATCATGGTAGAACCGGTGATTCATGAAATCAGATACATATCTGGAGCTTCAGTTAATATTCACATCAAACACCAGAATGGGGAAGAAATGTGATCTCATTGATTTTGATTGTTACAGGATTGTTGGAGCCAGATGGACTGGTTTAAGTATTTTTAACTGCCGATCTACAGAGATTTTCAGTCTCTATAGAGTTTACTCAAAATGGTGTGAAAAACAAAAAAAAAATTCAGTGTGCTGCAGTTCTGTGGATGAAACACACTGTTGAGGGAGGCCATAGGAGAATGGATATTCTGGGTTGAGCTGATAGAAGGGGTACGGTAACTCGGGTAACCGCCCTTTACAACTGTGGTGACCAGAAAAACATCTCAGAATGCATGTCAAACCTTGAGGAAGATGGAGTACAATAGCAGAAGACCATGTTGGGTTCCACTCCTGCCAGCCAGGAACAGAAAGCCAAGGCTGCAGTTGGCACAGGCTCAGGAAAACTGGACAGTAGAAGACTATAAAAAATTTAGCCTGGTCTGACGAATCTCGATTTCTGCTGAGGCATACAGATGGTATGGTCAGGAATTGGCACCAACAGCATGAATCAGTGCACCCAACTTTCCTTGCGTCAGTAGTCCAGGCTGCTGGTGGTGATGTAATGGTGTAGGGAATATTTTCTTGGCACGTTTTGAGCCCATTCATACTAATCAATCTTCACTTGATTGACAATTTGAGTATTGTTGCGGAATGTTTATTCCTTCGTGGTCATAATTTACCCATCTTCTAATGGCTACTTCTGGCATTGTAATGCACAATTTCACAAAGCAAAGGTTGTCTCAATTAATTTACCAACGAGTTAGTAGTGTTCAGAAGCCTTACCAATGACCTACTGTAAATCCAATAGAGCACCTTTGGAATGTGGTAGAAAAGTAGATTTGCAGCATGAATGTGCAGCTGACAAATCTGCAGAAACTGCATGATCAATCATGAAGAATCCACTGCATCCACTTAACAGTGTCATCTCCAGGCAGAGGAGTAGCTTCAGTGACAGACTTTTGTCACTGTCTTGCTCCACTGACAGACTGAGGAGATTGTTCCTCCCCTTCACTATGCGACTCTTCAGTTCCACCCGGGGGAGTAAATGCTAACATTATTTAAAGTTATTGTCTGTTTTTACATGCATTTTTATTACTCTTTAATTTAATATTGTTTTTTGTATTAGTATGATGCTGCTATATTATATGAATTTCCCCTTGGGATTAATAAAGTATCTATCTATCTATCTGATGCAATGATATCAAAATAGAGCAGAATCTCAGGAGGAATATTTACAACATCTTGTGGAACCCATGCCATGAAAACCTGAGGCTGTTTTGAGAGTAAACCCAGTATTATTATGGTGTTCCTAATAATTTGCTCAGTGAGGGTATATTAGTATTATATTACAAGTTACAGTTTTTTTTACTGTATTTGTTTTATGGTAGTTTAGGGTGGCAAGGCAGCACAACAATTAACAAAGTGTTGTCTCGAGGATCCAATTTTCAGGGTACATGTTCCACAGCCTGTCATTGTGTAGCGTTTGCATATATTCATTGAGCAAAATCTTAGTTATTTGGGAGTGTACTTAAACTCCATTTTTCAAAAGAGTACAAAAGGGTGACTGTTAGTTTGAACATGCCAGTTTGAAACAAGAAGCAATATTCTGAATATATGAAGTGCCATTAATTCCCAAGGTTGTGGCCCATAAGTTTCTGAAATGACACGGTGTACAGTTATTCATATCAGACCTATTTACAGTTTTATATTAACCTAACATATACACCTTGACACATGATGGAGGAAGATGGATATTCTACATGGATATGGGGCATCTGCAAACTTCATAAAAGCAGTAACCAAACTGAGTTTTGAATGCAAGGTTTCTAATTTAAATAAAGTGTGTGTGTTAAGACTCACTCAGACAACAAAGTCAACTTATCATTGTAGACATGTCAGAGAAAGAATCTTTTCCAGCTTTATTTTTCATTTACCTACCATCTAACCTTTCTCTTTCACTGGCTGATCCACATAGTGAGACTTGTTGCTTATCTTTCCATATGTCAGTAATATAATTTGTATTTATGCAAATAAAAATTATAAAATAATTTAGCAAAAAAATGCAAATCTGAGGCTAAAACCCATATTTTCATTGTGCATTATAGTCCATTTATAAACCAATTTTGTAACCCACTTCTGCAGTTAATGGTCACAGGGAGCAGGTACCTATTCTGGCTTAATTTTGGCACCAAATGGGAAACTGCCTTGGAAAGGGCACTGGTCCATCTCATGGCAGTCTCATACACATGTCTTAATATATACTGTCTCTCTATTATAAAAAAAAAATCCTGGAAAGCAAAAGCAAGGCGACAATATGTGATCTTCTTGGAAGTTCTCGGTAGACATTTAAAAGACCCACGAGACAAAAGAGATTTGCCATGGAGCGTCTCGCGGGGACCGTAAACATGAGACTTGGTGCCAAGAGTTTGTCCCAGGGCTGTCTCGCAGGGACATGGAGCATGAGATTCTTGAAAGCATGCCCTACTTACAAAAGATATCATATAAGAGCACACCCATCAAAAAACAGTCGCAGTAAAAGCACATAGTGCACACAGATCATGTGCTGTCAACGCATATAAAGCGTATAAGGACAATACGGAGAATAAAGACCCAAAGGCATTGGAGAGAAAAAAAGGCAGATAAGAGATTATGAAAGCAGTGGAATTCAAAAGGCTCAAACAAATGATGGCACGATACACATGCAGAGAAAGGTACAGAATATGAAAGCAGTAAAATTAGAAAGTATTGTAGCGTCCCAGCCAGGTTGAGGCCTTTTTGGTTTTAAGTTACTGTTCAGTCCGATTGAGGGAGGGCGGAGTACAGCACGGAAGACTGATAGTGGGGTATTGATTGATGCGGTAAGGGGGGTGGGGGGGGGGAGACACGGGGGATGAGGGATTGGAGAGGGTGCTAGAAAGTTGTGTTTGGGGTTACGAAGTCAGCGACTGTTCAAGTAAAACATTTGTGACACTTTATCATGTCAGTCGGTACAGTATCAAAGAAAAGATCGCGTTACCAAAAAACAAAAGGTGATTAATCATCAGAACCAGGTGTAATTGAAAAAAGATCAGGACAAATCGAGGTCAGAAATAAAAGGCACAAGAGTAGACAACAAAGTCATTTCGCATTCGCATCATTCAATGCAAAAACGTGAATTTACACAATAATAGACCATACGTTATGAGAACCTGTGGTCCCAGAACAGTTAAAGCAACGACAAGTTGAATTTCAAAGAATACACAATTCAGTCAGGTGTATATTTATGATCACCGAGAAGCGATGCAAATTTTAACAGGCAAAAAGAAATGTAATGTATACTGTATATTCCGAGAATATCATTACACATCAAAGGAGATTGTGATATGCCATTTGTATTAAAATATTTACAGTTTACCATGAGAATAGCTTTTGCTATGACAATCAATAAATGACAGGGACAAACATTAGAAAAAGTCAGATTATTTATTAGAGAAGCAGAAACAATATTCACTCACGGGCAGTTATACGTTGCGTTGTTACAATGTGTTTCCAAAAAAATATTGTTTTTAATGAAGCTTTTAAGTAAAAGTGCAAATAATGAAATTGAAACAACTCCAAAGAAAAAAAAAAATTGTATATCCGATTAACCAAACACAGGGGTTGGCGAGCAAAGCAAGCAGGGGGCGAGGCCCCCTTGTATACTAAAATATGAACATTCCAGACACTTCAAAATTAGCATGCTAACCCAGATTGAACCTCAGCTCTAATATTAATTTAAGTAGGTATTTCACTATCAAACACATTTTATGGAAATTGTTTGACAACTCCAACTGAGGGATAGAGTGTGCAGTAGATGGGGAACCAGTAGATCACTGATTTACCAAATACTATCTAATTTTATCTGGCCTCCTCTGAATACTAATCCAAATTAATAGATGAAAGCAAAAAAAACAATGTGCACTGTATAGAACAGTATTTCTAACTTGTCAAATAAGACATATGAGCTTCTGTATAACATTTCTTTGACTGTTAGCAATATTATTTTTTAAAGGTAAGTTATAAGACTACAGACTGAAAATCAGCTCCAAAAGTTTGTTTGGACAGGTCAGATGGTATTTCAAGACATTTTTACTGACAAGCAAAGTTATGTGCTAAAAGTGGTCATTACTGGAACTTCAATAAAGAAATTTGGTTTAGGCCAGAATGTTTAGTAATTATAGACCATTTTAAAAAATATTTTCTTTATAATGTCCTTGAAAAAAGTAGCCTGAAAATTTCATTCTTTCCTTCAATTTCAAACAATAAATAGTACAGTTAGCAGTAGCAGAATCTGAAATGACTGATCATTCCATACTATTACACAGGGTTGGCTACTATATTTAGTTCATTCTTATCAAATCAATTTTAAATCATACCAAGTTTTATCAATTGTATTCCATCATTATCTCCTTAATTTAGATATGATGTTTCTCAGGGTTAACTACTTCCTTTAGGAAATGTGCTTTGTAAACATTACAAACAGTTTGTAACATGCAAGTGACACAAAACTGTATTTTTCAATCAAGACTTTTGATATTTCTGGAGCTAATTGATTGCAGCAATAAGTTATAATAATGCAAGCTTTTATTAATAATATTTATTGGTTTTGCTGTTTTTTCCAAATGACACCAAAATACTGCTTTGCTTATAAATGTGCTTGAGGAAACATGAACACCGCAGCAGAAAATAAGAACATATTTAGAGTGAAAGAAATACATAACAGGAGCTTAGCACAGCAGAGGGCCCTGTTGAATCCCACATCATTAAAAAAGGTGGCTTACAGCTTTGATATGTTGGTTACTGATCAGTAATGTAAATGAGGTCATGGTTGCTCTCCCCGAGTTGAACTTACTTACCCATAAGAGCGTGTCAGCCTTAACTCATTTGAATTAAGAAAAGACTTGATTTCTTACCAGATAATATTAAACAGTTAAACAGATAAGACATATATATCTAAATAGCTGAAAAAAATACAAGAGTCCCAGGATCAAAACAGAAAATTTGTCAGGAAAAAGAAAGCAAATCTAATAAATGAGAAAAATTATTTTAATAATTCAAAATTCCTTTCATTGACTTTAATAAACTGGCAAGTTTAGAGGCAACAGCTTCAACTTCCTGTATTACATTAGTTTTAAGAATCAAAATCACTACAAAACTAAAAGGGTCCCTGTATTATATTTATATAGTTGTCAAATTGTAAGAAAGGGTTGTGAATTATGTGGGAGATTCCAGAGTGCTTGAAGATTTCAAAGTAAGCTGCACAAACCATTTACAACATTCATGGTTATTGGATACCAGTTCAGTTTTATTGCCCACTACCTAAACATTTTTGACATGTTGCTGTAAATATTTGATTGTATTACCACCTGCAAAAACTGTGTGTGACAGTTATTGTAGAAAATATACCATAGAGCCTTTTCAGAAGTTAATTGTGAACAGCAGCACATACCTAAAGAATTTCCATGATGCACTCTAGAAACAGAGCAAAAGTAGTAGTAACATTTCAAAACAATATATTTTGAAATAACTTTAAATAATATTTTAAATCAAATTAAATATACAACAATACTGCCATATTATACTTATATTATTTTACAAAATTATATAGCATTTGCCGAACTAATGTTAGGAATTTCATCACCTAATTACATTATAAATGTGACTTTTTACCTTTATGTTTTTGTCTTGTTTTAATTAACTCCATTTGTCCTTTACTTAGTAAAAAATTATGGGAAGGTGGATTATAAGGACATATTTTGAAAACTTGATCTTTCTTCTTGTTCAAATACACAAAAAGCTGAGCAGAATTATGTATGACAGGTTAGGTTGTATCTTAATCTTAGAAAAAGCAAAACACTAGGAAAATCTTAAATGTAGCACATTGTTGGAGTTATAAAAAAGACGAAGTGCAACATTTCATATAATATTCCACATAATGAAAAAAAGTGAAGTAAAAAAGGGAAATGAATACATCAAAGTAAAAAAATGGAGAAACACAATAAATTATATTTACATTAATAAAATTAATTAATTCATAGACAGAACACTGGCAAAAAAATATAATAAGGGTATTTGTCAATCCGTAAGCAGACATTGTTTTATGTTTTTTCAGAAAAATTCATTTTTAGTTATTCAAAATTTTAAAAAGTTTTAAACTTTATATTGATAAACTCCTCTTCAGATGCAAATTGCACATTCCTTTAAATCACTTCTTATCAAGTATGATTTTACCCTCTTTATCCTTGATTCGGACACGTCCTGAAGAATACTTGGTTTCCTGACGTCCATTTGAATAAACAGTCTTAACAGTTCCATCAGGGTACTCTCTTCTCTTGTATTGTGAAGTATGGATCTCCCGCTGGCCATTGCTAAATTCAACAGTCTTTTCTCCATTTCTAAAAAATATGGCCTCATTATTTATTATTATAGTTTAAATACTCCAAAACAATAATGATGTATAACTATATTTAGACATCATAAATATATTTCTATAATTTATACAATGCCCAATTTGCAGAGACTGATGAATTCATTAAAAATACCACAGGTAACAGAAACATGGCACTCAATGAAAAGAAATGGTGATACATTTATTGTGTGAATGTAAACATCAGAAAGCTAAGGGAAATGTTTGTTATGTTCAGTGGTTTCATCATTTTGGCAGCACTCCCATTTCCTTAATAAATCTGTTACATAGATACATTTGTTCTATTATTTGAAGTGTTTTTTTTTTTTTTGGACATGCACTGGCCTCCCTGTAAACACATTCAGATCAGAATCAGAGTCAATTCTGACACCTGTTGTTTTATTTAACAGAATTAAGCCAATTATGTAGCATATTTTTTTGTGAAATTATGAAATATGAAGCCTTTATGTGCAATGCTGTATTAAGCAAAGCAGTGCTTTCTTTCAACCCAAAATGTTGCTAGGATTATCCTAAGCAAAGTGACTTGGAAGCAAACATAACGTGGGAATAATGCTCTTAAAGTATATTTATTCTCTGGTTTAGAAACCACCTGTAATGTGTTTAAGAAGTAGATTCTGATTTTATCAACATCATAGATTTTAGTCACCAAAACTTTGGTTTACCATAACCTTGTGTCATATAAGTAATGGCCATCTCCTGTAGCTCATACATAGTTACCGTAAAGCAACACAAATGCTTTTATCAAAAATGTGTCTGTGTTTTAATATTCTATTAACAAAAAATATTTACAGACTTACTTTTTGCAGCAATGCTGTAGAAATGAAATATCTAACACTCAATGTAATACAACATAGACGGTCAGTGAACCTCAGGTTTTAAATTATGTGTTAAACTTACTTGTCTAGCTTTACCACTGTGCCATCGGGGAACACACTTTCCTCACGACCATCAGGGTACAGGTGTTTTACAGTATGATCTGGAAATATGATTTCTTTTGTACCATTTGGATGGTGCTTTTCTAGTTAAAAGAAAATAACAATAATATTCACTCTTACTGTTCTACTAGAATGTACTGAATAAGATATTTACACTTTAATTTCATAGAGAAATAATTTTTTCTCTAAATAAGATCCTGGTTCATTGAATCAAGGTGCATAACTTCTTCAAAGTAATGTATTCTTTGTTTGCTATGCATTGGTTTCATATAAAATATTTATAAGTGTTACAGGATTCAGTGTTGGGAAGCAGTTGCTTCTTGATGTGCACATCACTGCTGAGCCTCAGTTTCTGGATACAAAGGGTCATTTTAAGGGGATGCTTCTCTAATGACAAACAAAACATTACTTCTAGATCACCTAATATGTTAAATGAAAACATTACACGTTTTATAGTTGTTACACCTTAGCAGATATCATCTTCAAAGATTTTAAAAGATTAATTAGGTCAATGTTTCACTTATTCTGAAAAAATGTCAAATGACTTCCTAAAGTTGTGCGCGATATCAAGCTTAACTCCACAATTTCTCAGCCACAGTATAATTGCCTGAACAGTCAATGATAGATCAGAATGTATAAAGGACAGAATAACACACAACATTAAGCAAAATAAATTCTTCACTCATTTAAGTTCCTCTACTTCTCCTGATGAGGATCAAGGATCAACATGTTAATAAGATGCACAGGTGAAACCACGCCTTCACAACCACTTCAATATACTCTAGCCTCTTTTAGAGAGTTTTCAGGCAAGCTGAAATATATAATGCCTACTGAATGCCCTGCTTATGTTTCTAGATTTCCTCCAAAAGGATCTTGTCTGGTATGCCTTCCACAATAAGCACCCAGGGGAAGTCCACAGTCTCAAGTGGCTCCTCTTGCAGGAATCTAATTTTAGCTACTTGTACCTACAATACAAATATCTAAGCCAGTTCACCATACAGTTGATAGTTCATGGTCTCTTTTTGCTTGAATGTCCAGAACATATAGCTGTCAGTCACAAATACTAAAGTAACAGGTAAAAGTTTTCTTATCAGCAGCTCAATATCACACTGAAGCAACACTTTAAATCTACTCTAACACTATGACTCTCATCCAAAAATTTATGAACATGTTTCCAGTCTCCTGAGGCCTCTCCTTCTGGTGTACAGAGTAGGAAAGACACCATTCATAATCAAAAAGTCTGGAAAAAAATGTTGTACAAAAATGTGAAAACAGATATATTTCTCTGTTGCTTTCCAACCTCCCACTGACAAGATTCAGTTGGCAATAATGAAGAATAAAAAGCATCAAAGAGTGTTCCAGAATCCAAAACTGTTAACAAGGAGATAGTACATAGTACAATCTGATAGGTTCTGATACAAGCATCTATACTAATAAATGGCAAAGCCCTCACTCACTCACTGACTCACTGACTGACTGACTGACTGACTCATCACTAATTCTCCAACTTCCCGTGTAGGTAGAAGGCTGAAATTTGGCAGGCTTATTCCTTACAGCTTCCTTACAAAAGTTGGGCAGGTTTCATTTCGAAATTCTACGCGTAATGGTCATAACTGGAAGCTGTTTTTCTCCATTTACTGTAATGGAGATGAGCGTGAAACCCGTGGGGGCGGAGTTTCGTGTGACATCATCACGCCTCCCACGTAATCACGCTGTAGGTAGCAAACCAGGAAGAGGCCCAAAAAGCGCTGAAGAAAACATGCATTATATAATTGAGAAGGCAGCGAAACAATAAGAAGCGAGCGAGTGACATATACAACCATATTCATGAGTTCTGCTACTTCGGAAACAAAGCACGATGTAAACCTAAACTTTAAATTAAGTTCATAGACAGGCTGCCGCTGGCGTTAGTAATTTAGTGCCTGCCCATATAAGGCCGTCCGTCAGCGGCAATCCAATAGAAACACTGCCACGGGTAAATATTCACGGGTGAAGGACTGTGCTTATGCAGAGGAAGATGAGATGGTCAGGGTGGTGTTTGGCACAAACTCAGCGAAACTGCGAGAGAAAGTTTTAAGTGCCGGGACTTCGGTAACATTAGATACAGCCATGGACATAGCACGACATGGCACCAGCACAGCTGGGAAACTTCGATGCATGTACAGTAATCCCTCCTCGATCGCGGGGGTTGCGTTCCAGACCCCCCCGCGATAGGTGAAAATCCACGAAGTAGAAACCATATGTTTGTATGGTTATTTTAATATATTTTAAGCCCTTATAAACTCTCCCGCACTGTTTATAAATATTCCTAGCAGAGTTATACAACATAATCCCTTTGTATTCTCTTAGATATTAGGTAAGATTCATTGAAATTATGTATATAAACACACTGTTTATATACAGTAAAACCTAAATATTATTTTAAAGATATTGAGTGTCTCCGATATCACATATGTTACAGCCATTACGATAGACAGGCCACCAGCAATAAATACGTACAATGCAAGAAAAATAGTATACAGTAAATGTGTGTACAGTGACACTAAACGTACATACATGTACTAAGCACTGTAAGAAGAAAATTAATTATGGTTACTCACCAACAATGACACGATGACTTGTCCGATAACAATGAGTTTAATTTTACTGCACAACAAAGGAGAGCGTTACAGCCCTTGTAAAGGAGCCACTTCAGGCGATTGTGTAGCACTGCCGTTGTTCTTCTTCTGGCAGTCTTCAATCCAAATCCCTAAAGCAGATTCCATCCAGACTACTGCCTTATTACATCCACTTACAACTCGTTTTGCACCCTGGTTAAAAGGACGCTGCAGCCGTAGATCTTATATTCCTTTCCTACTTTTTAAATAAAAAGAATCGTAGCCTTCAACAAATCCAAAACGTTTACCTTTTCGGCAATCGTTAACATCTTCTTCTTGCGCTTGGGCACGGCCCCTGAAGCAGTAGCAGATTGTTTTGGAGCCATAATGAAGGGCTTGACTATGCACAAAGATAAACACTAAAGAGCACAACTCTTTACACAGCGAAACACGTTGATGCTGAATGAGCGAGGAGACTTCCTGGTTAACACTGCATTCAGCACGCAGGAGCTCAACTGCGTGCTCTGATTGGTTAGCTTCTCCGTCAGGAGAACTTAACTACGTGCTCTGATTGGTTAACTTCTCAGCCATCCGCCAATAGCGTCCCTTGTATGAAATCAACTGGGCAAACCAACTGAGGAAGCATATACAGGAAGTAAAAAGACACATTGTCCGCAGAACCCGCGAAGCAGCGTAAAATCCGCGTTATATATTTAGTTATGCTTTCATATAAAATCCGCGATGGAGTGAAGCCGCGAAAGTCGAAGCGCGATATAGCGAGGGATTACTGTACACCGAGCGGCTCACGTGAACTGACGCAGTGCACAGACAAAAAGCAACAGTTTCAAAGAGCGCTAAACAAAAACCGAATTACACAATTGAAAAGGCAGCAAAAAAATATGAAGCGTCTGATACATACAAGCATATTCATAAATGCAGCTAATGCGGAAACAAAGCACACGGTGGAAAAAGTCAATGTCCCGCTAAAGGAAGACAGTGTAAAAAAAAAACTCATGCATGCAGTTTGTCAGGTCTCAGATAAAGAAGAAGACGAGCTGTTTATTGATGCAGTAAGAAACGAATCGATGAATGAAACCTGTCATCTTTACAACGATTGACAAACACGGAATGTAACTTGAACACAACACATCCTACAAATACGAACCTGATTGAAAGAAATAAGGATAATCCAATCCTTGATGACAGCAACACTCAGTAAAACTCACAAAACAATTACTGTATATTGACAGTCATGTTACGTTATTTTTAAAATGTTCCCTTTTCTTTTTCATAGCTTCTTTAACACACTACTACTCCGCTGCGATACGCGGGTATATATATATGTATATATATACCCCGATCTACATACTCGAATAATGGATACTTTATTCGCCATCAATGATTGTTTTGGTAAAGCCATACTCAGTGTATTCATTAGATGAACGGTAAAAAAGTAAGAGCGAGGGGAGGATGACTTATTGAGGCACGCAGGCAAAACCACAATAGCACGCGGGCTCGATGTACTGTAGTGCGCGTCAACTCTATCTGAATTGCGCGATCACATTTGAAAAAATATATCTTTTCAAGTTCTATTTAGTCCATATGTGTCAAACTCAAGGCCCGCAGGCCACATCCGGCCCGGCGTGTAATTATATCCGGCCCGCGAGATCATTTTATATACTGTATAATTGTTATTAATGGCCCAGGGATATGAAGCGCTGGTAACTCAATAAACTACAGATCCCATAATGCAGCGCTTCACCTGCCTTGCCGAACACTTACCGCGTTAATCAAGTCTAGCTTATGATGCTGCAAGTTATTGTGAAGCTAGCCCACACGATGCCGAAGAGAAAAGGTGATTCTGAACATAGAGCCTTTAAAAACCGATGGGAGGCTTTGTATATGTTTACTGACATTGCCGGTAAACCCGTGTGTCTCATTTCTGGAGCAAATGTGGGTGTAATTACAGAATTTAATCTAAGACGGCACTATGAGACAAAACATCAAGATAACCTGAAAGACCTGAATGCAATGCACAAGATACAGAAAGCAGAAGAGTTAAAGAAGAATCTGACACTTCAGCAGACGTTTTTACCCGTGCAAAATCACAAAGTGATTTCAAGTGAAGCTACTTTTATGGGAGACACAAATGCACCAGTGCAACTTGCCCCACTTTCCCTGTTGCCAAGTAATGTTGAACCAAGTCGACACTACGGTGTTCCCAAATACGTACTTTCTTCATAAACTGAATGATTTGATTTGTTATTGCTGAAAAGAACAAATTTTATTTATGTTTCCAGGTTTTGTTATACACCATGTTCATATTTGAATTTGTATAATTTTGACAGGATATATTTTTATGGAGAGCAAAATCTTTTGGGATATTTAAAATTTAAGTTTATTTTTTATATAAAATTACATAAGACTAAAGAAATTTGAATGTTTGTTCTTTTAACATTTACTTTATTTCTAACTTGTATAATTTAGACAGGATATATTTTTTATGGAGAGCAAAATATTATAAGTTATTTAAGGTTTGAGTTGATTTATTCCGGAATAATATTCTGTCGACTAAATAAAAATTCCTTCTATTTAAAATTTAAATAGAACTTCAACATATACGATAGTTGTGTGTGTGTGTGTGTGTGTGTGTATGTATATATGTAGATATGTACAGTATGTATATATATATGTTTATATATATGTGTGTGTATGTATATATATGTATTTGTGTGTATATATGTGTGTGTATGTATATGTATGTGTGTATATGTAGATATATATATATATGTGGATGTATGTGTATATATGTATGTATATATGTGTGTGTGTATATATATGTGTATATACAATGTGTTACATTGACAATCATGTTACGTTATTTTCAAAATGTTTTCTTTTCTTTTTCATTGCTTCTTTAACACACTACTTCTCCGCTGCGAAGCGCAGGTATTTTGCTATATATATATATATATATGTATGTGTGTATATATATATATGTATATGTATATATATATAACTGTGTATATATATGTGTATATATGTATATACTGTATATATATGTCTATATTTGTATATGTGTGTATGTATATATGTATGTATATGTATATATATATATATATGATGTGTATATATATGTTTATATATGTGTTTGTCTGTGTGTGTGTATATATATATATATATATATATGCCAGCAACACTCATGACAATGACAAAACAATTACATTGTCAATCATGTTACGTTATTATTAAAATGTTTCCTTTTCTTTTTACTTCTC
>JANRMT010051993.1:0-12391 GCA_026402145.1 Polypterus bichir lapradei | reverse complement strand
CTAGACTATAAGTGAAGAAAAAATAAAGCAAGTTGCAGTAGGCGGTTCATACGACAGCTTGCGTGGCGCAATGCTAAGAACTGCTGATTTCCGATCCGTGCTATATAAAATCATCACATTCAAATATTAACAATTTCCACACACCATTCCTACATTCACGACATGTGTACTTGTTGCAGTGTACACATCTCTCTGTGCTATGGTTCCTATTACACTGAATGAGCACCTGACATTGTACTTTCTTCCCTATATAAATAACATTCGAGTATAGCGCGTCTCCAAATAAATCACATTTTAGTTATAGCGCGTCTTTATGTGAAAACAGCATTGTCACATGGGGGGGTGGGTTTGATCGTGAACGCGACTGAAAAAAGCTAACCTTTACAATTATCATGCATTTACACTGGCGCTTACAGACTGACTGAAATCAAATGTATGTTTTTATTCTAAAATAGTTCAGTACATGCAATATTATTTGAAAACGAACAGCGTCAGATCTGAGAATTCTCTGTAATTTGCAGCTCTATTCATTTTCTCAAAACACCACGCACATTCACAGTAATTCCCAGTTATGTCCACCACTCACACCCACGCCCACAACCATACAGAACTGATCCCACATCAGAGAATTTCCAGTTCCTGCATAAATTCACACCCGATCTGACGCTGTTCGTTTTCAAATGATATTGCATTAGTGCGATGATGTTTTCACATATATTGTCTCTTTCTTTCAGGTGTGTAATAGAAACCACAGCATAGAGAGAAGTGTGTACATTGCTTCTTACAGGAAAAGGCAATGGAAAAAGTGCACTTGAATAAAAGTGCACTTTTGTTATACTTTTACACCAACATATGTTCCTGTGTTTGAGCGACACGGGCAGATGGGCAGTGTCTGATGACTGCATATAGCGCCGAAGTTACTGCTCTTTACCATTCTCTCCTTTGCATGTCCTGGAGTACAAAAGAAACAGCATACAGCAACATGCGGGGACTGGCAGGAACACTCAATAAAACTGAATAAAAAGAAAATCAAGTGACGGTGAGATACGAAGAAGGCAGCTTCGCCAGCGTTTGTGTGTCAGAACCCTTTGGGGGTGGGGGGTGCGTTAGTATGCATCGTGGTACACTGCAGAGCTATAGCGCGTCTTTATGTGAAAACAGCCATGTAAGATGGGGTTGTATGGATTGATTCTGAACGCGACTGAGAGAATGAAAAGTGAATTAAAAAAAAAAAAACAAAGCTAACCTTTATAAGGATCATAAATTACACCGGCTGTTACAGACTGAAATCAAATGTATGCTTTTATTCTAAAATAGTAAGACTAAGAGCAGTTTACTTCTCAAAACGGAATAGTGCAGAATCGAACTCGCGACCTTTTAATTCCCAGTCAGTAGCCGAATGTATTGCGCCACGGAGGCGATCGCAATTAGTCGGTGTCAATGTCACATGTTAAGGCGGCTTTTTTTTCTGCAGCTATATTTTTGAATAAAAGCGCAATTGTTGTCTTATATTTGTACCTTTTGTGAAAATATTTCTTTGATATTTGGACTTCAGTCTTCATACATTATATAGTTTATGCCTACATTTTGTCATCTACTACTAGAATATAAAAAATGTTTCTGTTTTAACAATGTGTTTACACAGATTACCGTAGAAACAGAACAGACATGAAATGCGTGTGTTCCAAATAACGATCTATTATTTCCACTCTAAAACTCCACTTCACTCCCAGATAATCAATCAAGGCCTGAGCTGGGAGAAGTTCGTGCAGTTCTAAATTGGTGGGGGGATGGAATAGCCGGCTGCTTCTACCTTGTCTTTATCAGCACATTTAGAAGAATTTTTTCGTAGGCTCTGGTAATTCTAGTGTTAAACAGTGTGACGTACTGCTTTAAATTGCAGAGACGCCCCTGCTTGTTTATTACAGTCCTACCTGTGGTCAAAATTATAAGTAATTTGCCAAGAATAAACTAAGGCTCATTACATTTAATTAGGCAGTGATGATGGTAGTTGACACAGTGGGCTTTTTAAATCTCTAGACTTCTGGTTCAGTGGTTACTCCTAACTTGCTGACCCTGGGGAAGTCACTTAAATACCCTTTAATCCAAATGTAAAAAAAAAATTATATAATTGTAATAAACAGAGATCTTGTAAGGTGCCCTGGATTAAAAAATTAGCCAAATATGGAGTAATAAGTAATAATTAACAGATAATTATTGTTTGACTACAGCATAAATCTTTTCACAAAGTACTTACAGTATCTTAGGCTATATATACAGTACAGTAATCCCTCGCTACTTCGCGGTTCACTTTTTGCGGATTCACGACTTCGCGGGTTTTTAAATATAGTAATAGTATTTCCTAGTCTAAGAACAACAAAACAAGTTCGGTGACTAAGTGCGTTGTAACACGGGCTGTGATTGGTACATGGGAGGGAGACGACAAATCACAGCTTCCCGCTTTTTAATCGGGTCCGTGATTGGTGCTTTGACTGACGCTCGGATCCCACAGCATCTCCCCTTGTCTCTCTGTCTTGGCCATTTCGCTTCAAGCATTCTCGCCGAGCGGTTTACTTTACACTGTACTGTGTATGATTTTTTTTTTTTTTTTTTTTTTTTTTTTTTTCTGTTGAACTTCGCTTCAATTTTCACCCCCTGCAATGGCTCCCAAACGTGCTCCTTCTTCCAAGGCTGGTGCTGAGCCTAAACGCCAACGAAGAATGATGACGATTGCTGAGAAGGTGAAACTTCTGGATATGTTGAAGGACTGGATAACGTTCGTGGCTGTGGCCCGCCAATATGGCGTGAACGAATCCACCGTTCGCTACATCATTAGGAAGACGGCTACCATCACCTTTGACAAGTCGGCAAAGAGAGTGGTTACGGTTCGTAATAAAACGATCGTCCGTATGGAATCTGCTTTGGCCGTATGTACAGCCGACTGCCGAAAGAAGAACATAGTCTTGGATTCGAACATTATCCAAACAAAGGCTAGGAGCCTGTACGAGACCTTTGCCGCTAAGGAACCAGAGGACGACAGTGGTGACTGCGAAGAAGATGTAGAAGATCCGCAACCAGGGACGTCCAGTGATTTACCACGTAAGAAACGGCAATTTTCTGCTTGCAAAGGGTGGTTTGCAAAGTTTCAGAAACGCTACGGCCTAAAAAGCGTTTCCCTGCAAGGCGAGGCTGCTTCAGCTGACACGATCGCTGCTGAAACTTACGTGAATGAAACTTTCAAGAAGATGATCTCCGAAGGTGGATATCGGCCCGAACAAGTTTTTAATACGGACGAGATGGGCTTGTTTTGGAAAAGAATGCCGTCGCGAACTTTCCTGTTCAAAGAGGAAGCAAAAGCCTCTGGCTTTAAAGCATACAAGGATCGTGTGACCCTCGTGTGGCAATGCTGCGGGATTTTTATTAAAGCCAGAGTTTATTTACAAGTCTAAAAACCCAAGGGCTTTAAAAAACAAAAACAAGAATCTGCTTCCCGTACATTGGATTTACAATCCAAAGGCCTGGATAACGAAGATGCTGACCTCCGACTGGTTCCACCAGTGTTTTATCCCGCAAGTGAAGGTGTATCTAGCAGAGAAGGGCATGCCATTCAACATCCTTCTCATTATGGATAACGCTGGTGGTCATGCTACTGATCTGTCGTATTCAGGGGTACAGATGGAGTTCCTGCCGCCCAATACGACGTCACTAATTCAGCCAATGGATCAGGAGGTTATCAGGGTGTTCAAGACCCTATACATGAGGAATACCCTGGCGAACCTGGTTTCTTCCGTGGATGCCGCCCAAGAAGACGACGATTTCAACTTGAAGGCATACTGGCGGCAGTATACAATTGCTACGTGCCTCCAAAATATCCAGAAAGCATTACAAGAGATGAAGCCTGCCACCATTAACGCCAGCTGGAAGAAGTTGTGGCCTGAGGTTGTTTACGACGACAAAAGATTTACACCTGCCGAAATCCAACACTCTGCAGCACAGAAAGCTGTGCAGTTGGCTGCGATCCTTGGAGGTGAGGGCTTTGCAGACATGACTACAGATGATGTCGACGAGCTACTAGACTGCCACTCCCAGCCGCTAACAGACGAAGACCTCGAAGAGTTGACAAAGTTGGCGAGTGAAGAAGAAGAGCAGCAAGAAACAGAAGAAGTTGTCTCCCCAACTGGCTTGACTTTGGAACGGCTCGCTGAGATCTGCAGACTGGCTAAGGATCTGCAAGAGCAGTCACAGGAATGGGACGACGATATGGTTCGATCGGTCCAATTTTGCAACAAGATCAACGACGTCATGACCGCCTACAAGCTGCTCTTCGACCGGAAAAAGAAGCAGCGGCAGCAACTGCCGATCACAATGTTTTTGCAGCCTCGCAAAAACGAGCCAGTTCCTCTTCCTACTACTACGGATACACCTTCGGAAACCGTGGAAGAGTTGCCCTAGGAAATGTTAGTTAGGTCCCTGTTCTTAATAGAGTAAAGGGTGGGTTGTAAACAGTACAGGGAGGGTTTAAAAACGTCCAAATACACGTTAAATAATTAAATAAATATGGTGTCCCTACTTCGCGGAAATTCAGTTATTGTGGCTGGCCTTGGAACCTATCTCCCGCGATAAACGAGGGATTACTGTATTTTTATATACATGTTGAAAAGATGTTGAAAGAAAACATGTTGAAAGATATAACTATGAATTCTGTAAGACATTTAGGATCACACAGAAAACGATGCTGATTTTCAATAAGTATATAAAATATCTTTCCCTTTGGCACATTTGTTCACTTCTTTTTGATTGTTTCTTTAAAGTACTGCAATGTTGAAAAATTCTATTATAAATTATTAGATAGATAGATAGGACTTTATTTGTCCCCAGGGGGAAATTTGGCTCTTTACAGAAGCGCTTTTAATAAATACAAAAATAGTGCTGAACACACACCAGGCTGACTAAAAAGGAAGAAAAATTTTAAAACGAAAGCAAAGAAGACTTCTGACTTGCCAGTCCCAGTCCCAGTGATCCACTATGCAGATGTATTGCCTTTTGGTATGAATAAGCCCCAGGCGTGTTTCTTGACATACTTTTGCTCAGTAATTTGTTGGGTGATGGTCCTCAGTGTTCATGTGTCATAGAGCAGATGTGCAGCATTGTTCATTACTCAAACAATATGTTTTGATAGTAATGATTATCTTTTTATTTGAGTACAAGAATCAATATTATGAACACCTGGTAAAGGAACATGTAAGAGAAATGCCGCTGAATCTTCTAGAAAAAGGATGTAAGACCGAATGTAAGCAGATAGAAATGATGTGCACATGTGTCTGCTGTTAGATTTCTTTTTACATTAAAATATGCAAAAGATTGTTATATATTTTCACTCCCATTGCTTTTACTATACAGATTTTTGCATATAGTATGTATAATTAGTCTATTAAAATATATATTTATTTAGTTAAAAATATTTAAATGACTAAAAAGTTACTGCAACATATAAGGCATCTCTATGCTGTTGCTTATGTTGGGGTAAATCTGGGTATTTTTTTTTCCTTTTCTTTGGTTTCATGGTTGGCTTACTGAGTCCAACTCTTGAAGTTTAGGTTTGCTTGAGCAGTTTAGTTTCATTTGCTGGTGCAGAGTATTAAATCAAAAAAGACTATAAAATGGATTGCAGAATGGAATCATAGGCAGAGCACTTTAAGTAAATGAGGGACGTATGCCATAGCTTCTTGAAGTAAGACTTTTAAAAATAACCATCTTGCATTTCAAACTTTATAATTCAGAAGTGTTTTAGCAGTGAAAACTTTTTTAAACAATCACTCACTAAACTGAATTATACATCCCCAATCCTTGTAGACTAGGTTTGGACAAACCATGTGACACAAGAAATAAGGGCACACAGAGCCACTGACCAAGGAGGAGGTGCAAGACTAAGCTTTATGGAGAAGATTCATCAAGCACATTGATGCAGAAATGGAAAAAACATGAAAGGAAGAGGAATATTAATTATACTTACGTGAAATATGCTAGCAATATAAAACATGAGGGATCCTCCTGACAGCAGTTGATAAACCTCACCTTTGCCCGAATCAGCTGAGTCACAGTTCTCATCCACCCCCACTGCCACCGAGACACACTTGGCTATCTATAACAAGTCAGACATCTTGTTGGCTGGCTAGCTACAAATGTAAACAACTTCAAATATGTAAGAGTTATGTGCAAGTTCTCCACATTATTTACTCAAAGTACATAAGAAATCTCTTGATCACCTGTAAAATAAGTCTCATGGCTGCTTTGCTGTTTTTTGCACTTCTTGGAAACAAGTTGTATCTTGCAGTAGCTAAATACAATGTGTGACAGGGGCTGCTGTCGTCCCCTTGAACCCTCAGACCAGACACCAGATAAAAGTCCTAATAATTTTATTTTTACAATAATAAAGTGCACAAAACACCTCCACCTCCAATATACTACAATAACAATAATCAATCACAATAATACAAGTCCTCCACACCTCCCAGCAGCTCAGTCAACCTTCCTCCTAACTTGGGTCAACCTTTTGGGCTTTTCCCACAGTCCTTTTATATCTCTTAACCCGGAATGGCTTCAGATCCCTCAGTCCATGTGATTCCCCGGCACTTCCGGGTCAGGTGAAAAGTCCTCTTTTTTTTTTTTTTTTTTTTTTTTTTTTTTTTTCCTTCAGCCCGGAAGTACTTTTTCTTCCGTCCTTGTGACTGAGAAGTACTTCCGGGCTATACTGAAAATACAAGTCCTTGAGCCTCCCTGCAGCGTCCTCTGGCGGCCCCCACAGTATCCAGCAGGGCTATGAAGGAAAACTCCAAAGACCATGATGCCCTGCTGGAATTTGGGGCATCTCCACGTTGTAGGAAGGACTCCATCTGGCGGCTTGTGGGTATTGGCCGGGATAAACTGTCGGCTATTGTCCACAAATGATATAAAACATTTGATAAATTAAAATGAGAGTTACAGTCTAGGTAGTGCAACATCAGTCAGGAAATATGGGACATTAAAGTGGCTATGTTGCATTGAAGCTTTAGTGGCTATAGTGATATACATCAGGATTTTTTAGAAAAAGAAAAAAAGCCAAGTATCAAATACTATAGTTTTGCATTATTCATTTGCACTAAACATTAATGTGTAACTGCATTTAGCATGGATGGAGACTTTTCTTGAATAAATTGAAGTTTTTTTTCTTCTCAGTTTTTGTCAGCAGTGGCTTAATGAGTTGTGCTTTCAGAAGTGAAAAGATGGAAGGACATTTGTGTGCTTTGTAATACAGTAGCAGGTTAATAAAATATTCTTCTTACAAAATATAAGAATATTTTGTATTCTTATACAAAAAGGGAGAGCTTGGGGATTTTACTTTGCTTTTTTGATTGCAAATCATAATTGTTTCTATAATTTCTGATTATATTTTAAACATTCTTTTAATGTTCTTTATTTAGTTTCACTGAAGCTTATGTTTGACTGTCATATTATAACACTTCTAATGTACATCTCTCTATATATAAAATGAACTTTCTGCGCCTGACCATGACGATGTGTTATGTTGTCCAACATCCACAAGAGAGCTAGAGCAAAGGCAACAAGAACCACAAAGAAAGGCAATCTGAAGGGCTAGGTCACAGGGGTGTCGAACTCTGGGCCTGGAGGGAAGCAGTGGCTACAGGTTTTCATTCTAACTCTTTTCCTAATTGGTGACCAGTTTTCACTGCTAATTAAATTCTTTTTCCCTTCATGTTAATAGCCCTGTTTATAAGGATTCAGTCCTCTGAATTGATTCCTTTCTTCATTACAGCCAAATAGAAATGAGACATGAAACAAGCCAACAGATGGCTTCAAACTCCAACCAATTGCACTTCAATCACTTTCTGAATGAGAAGCCAATTCGTGCTGGTAATTAAACCCATTTTCCATGGCTTGTTGCTGCTCTCATTCTGCCACGGCAGACATTTCCAAAACTGTTTTGTGTGATGGGCACAGGTGAGCTGGTCACGTGGCGGCTTGTTCCGTGTCTCATTATTGTTTGGCTGCTAATGAAGAAGATGGTTAGAATGAAAACCTGCAGCCACTGTGACCCTCCAGGACCGGAGTTTGACACCCGTGGGCTAGAATGTCAGTTGAACAAAGGCAACAATAGGCACAAAGAAACAGGGATGTAAGGGCTAGCATAGCCTGTGAACACAGGTTTCTAAATGCATGATGTGATTAAAACAGATGGGCGTTTTATTAAACGGTCAATTCACTGTGCTAGTTTTGGAATACAAAAAAAAAGTTGATACAAAATCCATCTCCTAGGGATCAAATCAGCATAAATTAAAAATGCCAGTAAGAGTCACAAAATATCAATATTAAATGGTAGCACAAGGATAAACAGAAAATATTAAATAAACAGCTACAAAAAGTGTGCCTCCCCCAGCCCTTACTCCATAAGGCTTATCCCATTCTGTTTAAAAAAAAAAATATCTTGGAAAATCTTTGGTGAGGGTAAAGCTTATCAGTAGCCACTAGCAGCAGGTCAGCACAAAAGCATTTCTAGGAATGTTGTTCAGTTGCTTAACTGGGATTCCCTGTCTCTGAATCAGCTTTTTCAGAATTTTCCTTTTGTATTGTGCCAACTCACTGTATGTTTAACTGCTAGCCAGCCTAGCATCCCATTCAGCATTTATCAAAAGCACTGTCAGGTAAAAATGATAGATATGTGTATTTGTTTTGTATCAGCCCTTCCAGTTTATGCAAGGCTGCAGGAGCATTTAAACTGAATAAATACATTTAAACCTAGTAGCCTGAAAAATAACTTTTCAGGCTTGATGACAAATAATTATCTGTATAGTAAGAGGTAACACTGCATATATTGTTATTGTATTTTACTGGTAATTCATGTTGCATCATCTTTTTGAATGCATATACATCGAAAGTTAGTGATTATTTAAGCATGCATTTCATTCAGTCAGAGGTTTCAGATCTAATTAAACCTTAGATTGACATGCCCACTTGTAATGCCTACAGAAAGAAAGTCATTAACCACTTAGCAACCATATTACAGTACATAAACAATTTTATACCATATTCTAGGTGTTAGTTATGCAAATATTTCTTGATGAAAGATGTTGGCATTCACTATAAGTACAACTACAGCAAATAAAATGGTGGATGCCAGTGTTTGTACTTTATCAAAGAGAAACGCAAGCTTCTGCCTAGCAGCACTAGCATGTCTTTCTTTAATTTTGTGAAGGCACAATATTATAACAAAACACACCTCGGTCAGACAAATAAAAGCAAAATATGCTTTATAAACAACCCAAAAACTACTGATATATCTTCATAGCACAGGTGTAAGGCCTGGTAGTTATTAACTCAAATTTAAATGGTGGGAGAAAAGCATTGAAAACAACGAATATCAAAAGAGCTCCAGAATTTGCAGATGGAAACTGATTTTTTTGTTTAATTGTGTAATCTGCACATTTGCACTGTGAGGTTCAATGCATATGTTGCCGGAACGAAAGAAGGAACATGGGCTTTTGCATGGTGAAAACAGGAGACTAGTTTGTTTGCCCGATGTCTCGTGTTTATCAATATATGACAGAATAGAATAAGCAAAAAGACGGGCTAAGATTAATGAACTCTACATTCCTGGAAAACCGTCGTAAAACTGCTAACGCTGCCAGAGAGCACGTTAAATCACTACCAAAATGAGGTGAGCTCATGATTCTTGCAACACATTATGAACTTTGAATCTGTTCTGAAAAGGTGTCAGAGAGTCCTATTTTCTGTCATTCCTTGCAAATTCATGTAGTTTAACATCTTGAAGGTAACAGGATGCGCCATAGTGCAGTTATTTGTGACATGCTGTCTGATGTGGAACTCACGTTGTGTGATGATTGCCTAACTCAAAGATACAAGTATCTTGAGAGTGAGAGGAGGGGTTAGGTGAACAGTGTTTGCACTGAGCTTATTTATTTCATAATTGACCCTTTTAACTGTACAACCTTTTGGTAACTGGAAGCACCTGAAACAGAAAACTGCCTTTGCTTTTTGAATTGGTATCATTAAGACAAAACACTGCACACGTGACATCCCTAATAAGGCATTATTAGTTTGCCCTGGTGCATAACTGTCCCTGATATAAATGACACCAAGGGGTGACCTGTTTTAATGGTTTTACTAAACCAGGAGAGTGAGTTTGACTTCTGGTTCAGTTGTTGTTGGTGTGGAGTTTGTATGGTCTCAGTACAACTCAATAGGTTTTCTTTCTGAATTGTCTTGTTTGTCCTTCAGTATCCCACAAACATGCAGGTTAGGCTAACTGAAAACTGTAAATTAGCCTTAAGAATGTTTCTACTAGCTTTTGCTTGATGAAGTTAAAAAACATGTAGAGCACTCTCATGTTTAATTTATTCAAAACCCAGACATACAGTTTAAATTTCTTGTTGCCCTTTCTTATTAATGACTCTGTGTGTCTGTCTGTCTGTCTATTAATTAGAATTTATTTTATTTTTTGTGTTTTAGTTTCTATAAATTCTTTTGCATATGCTCCTAAAATTCATTTCTGATGAGTCACTGTAGGTGTAATTGTTTGTTGATTCCATTAAAAGCACTTGTAAGCATTAATCAGACATATGTGGTTCCTGGTAGAGTGGGCTGAGGTGAGTATTACCTTCCAGATCATTGTTCTGCTGCCTGTATTTGGCAAGAATTTTGTACAAATAAAATGCTTTTCATAGGTTTGTACTCATTTACTCATTGAAATATTCAGTTATAGACACCCTAAACATCCCCAAAGTTCTGGGAGTCTCCTAAAAATCAATATGCCTTCCTTGATCTCCCAAAAGTGATTCATAACCTCTCAGAAATCTCCCTTTTCTGCGACCAGATTTTTCTATTGGCGATAGCTCCCACTTTTTAGTATGCTGCATTCCTTTCCTTATTGTTTATCAATCAGTCTATCCTGTTATTTGTAATGTGATGTTTTGAATATTCTAATTTCATTCCATTTCAGTACCTTTCATGTTAGAAATTTGAAATATGTATTCTAAGGTAGCATGTCATTTATACTGTATGTTTTAAACAGAAGGGAGCTGCATTCCACCACTTTTAGTGCTTTTTGGTCTTGAGCTGAGCAAGTGCTGTATCAGAATGTGATGCAATTATTTAATAAGGTGTGCATAGGTAGAGTGAGAAAGAGAGAAACATCAAATCTTTCTGGAAACATCTGAGATAGTAAAAGTATTGGTGAGTCTTCTCAATGATAGCCAAGATGAAGTTTTCCAACTTCAAGCTGTCAGTCATCATGTCTTCCAGAGACTTAAAACATCTGACCCCACAGCATCCCTCCAAAGCAGTCTATTTCCTGCTTCCTTTTGCTGACATCAAGGCATATGCTGTGTTGCCCTGAAACTCACAGTTCAAAGAAATTTGGTTAAATTTGGTTGTAGTGTCTTTGCCTATGTCGGTTGTTCGCCAGGTAATTTACTTTTCCTCTCAGTCCCATATCTTAATTTGTGTATGAATGAATGTGGATGTGGCAGTAACTACAGAGTGTGCTTTGAGATGCTTTGTTGTTCTCTCCAGGATTGTTTCCCACCTTGCATCTAATTTTCTTTGTGGTAAGCTTTGTCCACCCAGCAAACTTCTTTTCAGTAAATTCAGAAATGGTTGTGTGGAAGTGTTTTAAGCAATTTACATAAATGCACTTTTTTCAAAATGTATATTGCTTGTGCACACAGAGTTAATAAATGAATATTTAATTCAAAGTAATTTAATTTAACATGACTTCTTGGCATTAAAGGAGCGAAAAATATGAACTTATCAAGTATAAATTTAGATATTGCCAAACAAAGGTTCACTGTTGCTACTGAGATTATGAGTTACAGAACTTCAATGAAAAAAATAAAAATTGTGAGCAGTAAGTATTACAGATATTTAGGCAAATTTGTGGGAGCCTTGAAGTCTCAGTTGCAAGGAGCAGCTGGAAACAGATGTTGTAGGCATTTTTTTATTTTTTTTTATTAAGACCTTAGTGAAGCACAAATTGGACATTGACATTTCTGCTTTTCAGGCTTTACTAGGCCTGGTCTTCTTGGTGGTTAGTATTTGTACTGGGCGCTGTTCCATAGGATATAGCGTGCTCAACTCTCTCCTTGCATTTACAGTATAAGCTAACTACAAATGATGTTACTAGACTGGTGGCATTTCTGCTGTAGGGCAACAATAATAACTCTGCAGATAATTTTATCTTCAGGTTCTAGTCATCTGTTAGTAGTAGAGTGATGTACTATGTTAGCCATTTATAGGTGTAATGAGAAGTAAAGCAAGATATGACACCTTTTATTGGCTAAATAAGTAGATTACAATATGCAGGCTTTCAAGGTATCTC
>JANRMT010051979.1:0-11052 GCA_026402145.1 Polypterus bichir lapradei | reverse complement strand
TATCTATCTATCTATCTATCTATCTATCTATCTATCTATCTATCTATCTATCTATACTGTCAAGCTTAAATTTCATATTAAATATGCACAATGTTAAAATATTGCCAATAATGTATTTCCTCATAGAAGAAAATATTAATGTTATAAAGCTACTTTATTATTTATATCATATGTATTAAAATTTACAAATGTTGGTTCAGTTTTGCTCAAACACTGCAACACATGCTTTTTACATTGAAAACATAACAGAAAAAGGAAAGGAACATGCTTAACAATTAAATAAAATATCACTAACTTCAAAGACCTTTTGGTCAGGGCCACAATGACCTTATTATATCGGTGTAAGTGCCTGTTGAATTTGAGTAGCTATTAATAAGGAAAATAAGTGTGCTCTAAACATCAAAACAAAAAAAAAAACAGAAAGAAATCACTGAAATAAAATTTGAAAATGACAATGTCTGGCTTTCCAAAATCATAAAAATTGGTGACTTGAGCATAGTCCCAAGGCATTTTGGTATACCATGTAAAAACAATACAAGACCACCAGTTAAACATAAAAAAAAAACCCAAAAAGACATACAGTACACACTCAAATGACTGCAGAAACTGATAATCATGAAGCAGGTATTTCTTATGTCCTTAATATTAAAAACATCTATTTCAGCAATTGGAAAAGTTTTTGGACAACCAAACAAGCCTGATTTGTGGAATAGTCTTAGTTAATCTGTGGCATATGTTCTATATGGAATTTGGATGTTGCTACTTTATAGGTGCATGTTCTTTACAGTCAATTTCAGTTTTCTTTATATACTGATTGGTGTCTCCAAATTAGCCAGCTGTGAGTAAGTGTGGGTTAGAACTCTTCAGTGCCATACCATCTCATTCAAAGTTAGTTCTTGCGCTACCCATGGTGCTGCTGGAATTGGTTCCAGTTTTCTGCAATCCTCTAGCAGTTTAAATAGGTTTAAAAATAGACACAAATAATACATATACAATATATAGCAACTCTGGGGATTTTCAATAACCAGTCTAATGGTGTGCTTTTATAGACATGTGAAAAATTTGAAACTGTGATATAAAAATCTTCTGTAAGTGGAAAATCCGCACAGATTGTATATAGTGAATGTTCAACATGGATGTCTAGTACTACAATGCAGATGTTCTATCCACTATACAGCATTCCACTAACGTGTGTTATGTGTGGTGTTTTAAAATCTATCCAAAGTTTTCTGTGAACTCCTTTGCAACACTTCACCCATACAGCATTTTTTGGCCATTTTTCATAAATACATTGAACAATTTTATGTGCTTATTCTGTATATACTGTAAGAAGAGCTCATGCATAATGTGTAAGATGAATTTGACAAACCAGATTGTAAAACCCCCTTTAGTAGCTTTCTGTGCTGCAAACAAAGCCAAACAATTTAAAAGACTGTGACTAGTCAAATAATAAGGCAGATGTCCAGATGTTGGTGCCTCTAACACACAAAGGACTGGAAAGAGCAAAATTAGGAGTCTTCTTTCAGGACATTGATCTTAACTGCATGGATGCAAAAAGGGAAAGTGTTAATGATAATGTGCAGCCATAAAATGCTTCCTTGTGTTGTGATTATCCAACCACAAAATGAGGCCTAACTTCCTAAAACTATACCCAGGCTTTCTGAGGCCTAGTGTTCAAAATTTGTTTTTTTCTCCAAACTTTAAGTGGGCTATGGCCCACACTGGTGGTTCTTAAACTTTTTTTTTCTGGGAACCCAGTTTTCCCTTTTGGTGTCTTTGATACCCAGACTTGCCTCCGACAGCCATCCCTAGGGGTTTCCTTGGAGACTTACCAATGCATGTTGTAGTGGAGCAATGACTTTTCCTTAAATAGCCAGTGGCATCCCATCACTAGACACTTTGCAAAATGTGCATGACCCTGCCACATTGAATACTGTTGTCAATCACGACTCTGCAAGACCCAACTCAGACAACGTGTAACCCTAAATGGGTACAATTTAATAACTTATGACTTACACAGACACAAAATAAGAAAGTCCAGTAACAAAACAATCCATATACTCTTCATTATCAAAAATTGATAGAGAAAGGAACTCTGGCTGTTTAAAAATAGAGAGGATTTATTACAAAAGTATAGACAAATATCCAAAAGGCTGTGCCTAAAATAAAACCCAGAACAAACAAAATCCTGTCCACTTTCCAAATACCAAGAGTCTATAACACCAGAGCAAGAGAACTCATAAAACCAAAAAAAGTACTTGTAAATCTAAAGAAGGTTCACCAAATAACACTTAGGCCTTGTCCACACGGGCTTTCAAATCTTGGTCAAATGAATGCACACTGAGCAACCTAGGTGTTTAAGTTGCGTTTAGTAGGAGCACTTAATTGACTTCAATATGACATTACAATCACGTTAATTTGCTTCTGTTAAACACCAGCATGCAGCCAAGATTGAAGTTTTGGGTGTTTACCTACGGGGCTTAGTTATCAGGTAGTCCACAGTGTTTTTTAACCCGTGAGGTTTGAGGTTCATCCTTCATTGGCCTTTATTAGATCTGAACCTTGACTGCACAGCGTGTGAAGAAAGGAAGCTTTTGTGTAAACTTGGAGCCCTGGATATTTGGTCCTCCAGAATGTTAAATGAACAATATGTAAATGCAATAAAGACGTTTTCTTCGCACACATCAGGATTTTGGCAGAAATAGATGCCAAGAAAAAGCTGCATGTAACTTTTGTTTATTTTTATGCCATCCGAATGTGCTTCTGACAGAATGCAAGTGTGAAAGCCCATGTGAATGGTCAGCTCTCACCTGACGCTACAGACGGCAGAAAAACACTCAGTTCAGAAGTCCATGTGGACAGGGACTTATCTCCAATCTGAAGGTTTCTGACCCTCTGCCTGGAAAATTTAGGATGGAGGTGATCTTCCATTTGTATGACATGGTGGTCACACCCCTTGAAATTCTTTAAGAGAGCAGGGCACATTAATAAATGCATTAACACAAAATAAAAAAGATCTAAATAATAAATAGCTAATAAGCATTTTTTTTAATTAACATAAAATGTAACATACACAATAAATGCATTTAAATAGTAACAAAAAGATAAAAAAATATTAAACTATATTTAAGCCAGGGTAGCACACACATAAAAAATATACATACACAACCCCACACATTATTATCATAGAGAAAACACAGTATTCAAATAATAATAAGAAAGACACATGTAATCAAGCAGTCCAATATCCCCTTGTTTCTCCTAAATTTTCTCAGTTCCTGGCTAAAAATAAAAAACTGACAACATTTTTTGTAGCATATTTTCATGCAAAGAATGTAACTCAAACTGCTTTACAAGATATAAAAGAACAAAAAAATGAAAACAAAAGCAAATTTAAAATAGATAAACAATAAGAATGAACAAGGAACATACAAATATTATGAAATAATAATAAATCTTTTACATACCACAGATATACAGGTAATAGAAAAAGCAGAGTCCTTATATAGAGAGTTGTTTAAGATAAGTCAGATGGCATGGGAGGACAGAAAAGAACATTTAGCCCCCATTGTGCATCCTGCAGTCCAAAAATGTGTCAAAATAACATGATACTCTTGTGGAGCTCTCTTTATCTTTCCAGTATCCCAGGTGGCAGCAGCATACTTAGGCCAGGGGGCAATGGTGCATAATGCCACAAGTGAGTACTGGAATAAAAATAATACACACAAAAGTAGTGATTAGTGACCAACCTATAAAACAGCAAATGGAATTGCTCACAACTCAGTTATAAGTCATGAATGAGGTCAGGTTTAACTGACTGACAGTGTTTTTCAGTAATCTATGATGATTTCTAAGGATTATGTGGTCATATGGTTTTAGAAGTCATTTTGGAATGCTACAGTATAAAAGCAGATCTGATAGTCACAGCTTATCTGTTCGTTTTGTAGAAGTCACAGCCTGTCCATTTGAATATCAGTTGCCTAAATATTTAGAATCATCCATCTACTGTATACATATGCATTTTGAACATTATTCCATGTTTTTTCTTTGAGCTTCTCCTTGCCTTGAATTTGTTCCACCCTGAATGAATGGAATAATGAAACTTGTATAATGAAGATTTTTCAATGTTCCATTAAAGTTTGGCTGGCTTTACATTTATTGCAGAGGTCATTGTGTGGCAATTGGTTACATGGAGAAAGAAAATGTATTATGAAACTTTTTGTCATTTTGCAGATTATCGCATTTATTTAATTATATGTTTCATTTTTTATTCTTGATTTTTTTTTTTAGCATATGTGAAGGATAGGGTGTGCTGTCATGTTCTCCCTTTAATCAGGAGTAACAACATGGAGGCCAAAGAGTTTTGTTTAATAACTATAATTCAGGAATGGATAAACAAAGGGAAAATAAAGAAAACAGTACTGAAGCCAATAAATAAATTCTGCTTCTCTGTGCCACAAAGAACAGGTGACTTTTCATGGGATAGCTTATGCACTTGCCCATATTCTCAAATCATGCCTCAAGCCCCCAAATAACCCATTCCCCTCACTTTCTCTATGTTGCTCTCTGCGGCCACGCTTCCTTTCAAAAGTCGAATACTTGTGACTGGCATTCCCCCTGACGCAACAGGCAACTGTCAGGGAGGTCACCATTTCTGGTGACACCTTTCTGGAGTTGTTTCTGGCTGAGGCCAGAAATCACTTTCATGGTCAGGAGCAGTGCTCCCTCTAAGCCGAGTGCGTGAGCAATCACTCATACATTTTAGGATTGTCACTCATAGGTTTTACATGGTCACTTGCAAAAGAACCCAACTTTCAAACAAAATGATACTTTAAAAATGAAATAAATATTAATGAACCAAAATTAATTAACAACTCTATTTAAATAAGGTTAAAGCAAAATTGCACAATATGATAGGGTGTGTGCTGATGTTTCTTTGTCACATTAGCCATGTCTAGGTGCAAGGCTAGAAAGTTCAAGTAGTATATCGAAGAAACAATGTTTGGGGCTTAAGGCAGAATGGTTGATGGAATGTTTGTTAAAATGGACCTACCGCATAGCACCAGTCAGCATGTGCTTCTGGGAGACATTTTTTACTACTCAGAGACAGATGGTGTAATTTGCAAAATATGCTTGAAAGCACAATCGTCTAACAAATGGACCTCAGGGAAACCAGGGAGCAACTGGAAAGTTGACCATCTTAAACAACATTTGAACCAGAAATCTCAAAACGATTCAGTTGCAAAACTTAAAATACATTTAAAAAATTTGTTTAAAAAAATATTAACAGAATCCAAACAAGAACATGAAGAAGAAAGATCTTGCACAGTGATATAAAAGACATTTGATGAGGTTAAGGTTTTGACAGGTAATGTCTTCCTAGCTGTGAAAATAATTTTTTTGTATAGTACAATACAATACAATTTATTTTTGTGCAGCCCAAAATCACAAAAGAAGTGCCGCAATGAGCTTTAACAGGCCCTGCCTCTTGACAGCCCCCCAACCTTGACTCTCTAAGAAGACAAGGACAAACTCCCCCAAAAAAACCCTACTAGGGAAAAAAATGGAAGAAACCTTGGGAAAGGCAGTTCAAAAAGAGACCCCTTTCCAGGTAGGTTGGGTGTGATGTGGGTATCAAAAAGAAGGGGGTCAATATAATATAATATAATACACAGAACAAAACACAGGTAATCCTCAATACAGTATAATAGCAAAATAAAAATATTACAAGTACAGAGCATAATTTAACAGTAGATTATATCACATAATATGATTTGAATTTGTTTAGAGTCCTGGAGACCTCGGACATCAAGCTGCCTCCCCTAATTGGCCATTCCACAGCTGACACAGCGCTGGGCCAGCCAATCCGATGAAAGGACCCCTCTACCTGATGATTCCTGCGATCCTCCATCAGGGATGACTTTACTTTAGGCAGGCAAAACAACTTGGCACATGGGCAGTGGCACCAAGTGCCACATTTGAGTACCTAGAAGACAAACAGAACAGGTGAGGGTTAGTAACAAATTATAACTATCATGTTACTTATGGTTGGCACCCTGCCCGAGATTGGTTCCTGCCTTGTGCCCTGTGTTGGCTGGGATTGGCTCCAGCAGACCCCCGTGACCCTGTGTTCGGATTCAGCGGGTTGGAAAATGGATGGATGGATGTTACTTGTGTTTTAGTGCTAATGACTAACAACAGAGATGCAGTCTCTACAGTTAATCAGGAGTATACTAAACTGAAGTAGGGAGTCTTCAGCTGGGATCTGAAAGCTGAGACCAAAGGGGCATCTCTTATAGTAGCAGAAAGACCATTCCACAATTTTGGGGGCCCTGTAACTAAAAGCTTGACCATCCACTGTTATTTTATTAATTCTTGGAATCATAAGCAGACCGGCATCTTGAGATCTTAATGTGTGCTCTGGTTTGTAAGTCACGATAAGTTCAGAAAAGTAAGCCGGACCTTGGCCATTTAAGTCTTTATATGTTAAAAGGAGGATTTTGAAATCTGCTCTAAACCTAACTGGGAGCCAGTGTAAGGATTTAAGAACTGGAGTAATAGTAGCGGTCCAGGATATTCATCATCATGTTGGCAAATATGTAAAAATAAGGGAGAGTTGGTGAAGTAAAAATTACACCTTTGAATTAATGAAGTGCATAAATTTAACAATTAAAACCAATTAGTCTACCACACTTTGATAGTCAGTTAATCAACTGACATAACAATTTCAAAATGTTGATTATTTTAATTATATTTAGGATTGTAAGCAAATCAATTTATAAAACTATGTTTGCTGGCATAAAAAATGTGACAATGTATCTATTCAGTAGATTTATATGGAAAAAAAGTTAAATATAAACCAAATGGTAATGGTTACCTTGGACAGTACATCAGTTATTCAGGGCAAACACAACAAGTGTAGCTACTCTGTTCTGCCAGTCCATATTATACTTACCAGAACAACACTGGGTGGCACGTTGTGAGGACCTAGGTATAGATAATATTTGGATACTGATGAAAAATAGAGGCTTTGCTATTTACACAATTGTCAAAGCTGCAGAGTCAGATCTGATTGCATTTAAAACTAATAAATGAGGCCATGTGGCTATCCAGATATTTCACAGTAAGTGCTGTGATTAGGAACTATGATATAATAGTGGAATACTGCCAAAAAATGTTGCAAAAGACAATGATCCTATTCACAGTTACTGCTTGGATAAATCACAAAATGTAGAACACCATATAGTTATTTAATTGTTTAATGATGTTCTAGCTATACTGGCAGAATTATGCAAAATTCTGAAAGTAGTACACTTTGAATTGTTGAAGCTTTTCAGTTTGCCGAAGCAAAATCAAGAAACTTCACAGTATGTGGGAGACAAGCCACATTTCCAGGAAAAACAAGTAATCTACTTTCTTCATTTCAACTTCCACTTAAAAGAAAGTCAATAATTACTTTTATTCAGTGACCATGTGGATAATTATTTCCTCAAGAAAGAACTGAGAAATTAGTTTATCTTCACCTACAAACCTGGAATTTTTTTCATTTGAATTTCAGCAAATGAATAGGCGTGCCACTAAATTTTGCACTCTGTTGAAGAAACACTATAATTCCTTTCAAAAGGATCTTAGTAACCAGCATCCAGAGTTCAGTATGCTGATTAAGGAAAATGTAGAAACTGGAATTTTAAAGACAGTTTCTTATATGGTTACATATACTAAACAATAGGATCACTTAAAAGGGTTATGTTCACTTTTGCACATTTGTGGTATATTCCAGACCTCAAATCCTAACTGTGAAAGAGGATTCAATCTAATGAACAATATCAAAAAAATCCAGAAATTGCTGATAATTTAGAAAACTTGGCAGAGAGTTAATGTTAAAAAAGTTTATAAGACAGAAAAGGTCATAAGAGAAACTGCTTAAATATTCAGTGAAATGTTGAGTAGAAATAATTTTTTTTAATAAAAAAAAACTTTGTTATATTCCATTCAGTTAATTTTTTGATACCTAATATTATATATGCAAAACAGGAAATGTGTATGATGTTTTTAGTGCTATATACAGAAATGGCGCTGAAAACTGTTGGTTTGTAGCAGGGCTACATAATACAGTGGAACCTCGGTTCACAATCATAACTCGTTCCAAAACTATGGCTGTAAACCGAGTTGGTCGTGAACTGAAGCAATTTCCCCATAGGATTGTATGTAAATACAATTAATCCGTTCCAGACCGTACGAACTGTATGTAAATATATATTTTTTTAAAGATTAAGCACAAATATAGTTAATTACACCATAGAATGCACAGTGTAATAGTAAACTAATGTAAAAACATTGAATAACACTGACACAAAACACCCAGGCTCCCTGCTCAGCTGCAGGAGCAGGCTCGCTCTCTCTCTCTCTCTCAGCAGCACGCACCCTCCCCCACTCTCTCAGCAGCAGGAGCTCGCTCTCTCTCTCAGCAGCACGCGCTTGCTCGCTCTCTCTCAGCAGCAAGCACGTGCTCTCTCTCTCTCTCTCTCGTGCAGGCAGGCAGGCACGTCTGACTGAGAACAATGCAACACGTGCGGAAATCATCGGCGCTGACAAACCGAAAGGGAAACTGGCTTGTTTGTATACCGAGTGTGTGGTCGTGAACCGAGGCAAAAGTTTGGCGAACTTTTTGGTCGTGAACCAAGTTGTACGTGTACCGAGACGTTCATGAACCGAGGTTCCACTGTAATAGGTATTTTTTTTTGTGTCTGTGCTGAGTTGCATTTTGTTTTCATTGTCCCGTTTACTATCATGTATGTGTGTATAAGTAAATGTTGTCCCCTAAGTCAAACAGGGGAAGGATGATGAAGGGAGACTGCAACCCTGAGACAGGAATTTCCTGTTTAATCAACCAATGACATCTGGGACATTCAGTTTTAAACAAGAGGAGCGGAAAAGAAGAGAGAGGTGAGAAGAGAGAGAGAGAAAGGAGATCGAGAGAAGAAAGGAACCGCTTTAGGCATTCATTTTCCAACTCATCACTTATGTTCATTGTGCAATTCCACTGCTTACTTTTTAAGTATCATGACAACCGGTGCAGAGAAACCCCGGGGTTTGGAGTCCTATCAGCCATTGCCAAGGACTTACACGGTGAGGTTGTTTTGTATTTCGGGAAGAAGCAAAATATCACTTCAGCCAATATTCAATTTGGGGACTCATTTATCACATACATTTCAACTGCCGTTTATCATTAATCTGTGTTTGTGTTACGTGTTTATTCATTTATTGTTTAGGGGTAAGGGAGGGTTTTTGTAAATGTTATTATTGTATATTTGTGTGTTCCTATAAATAATATATATATATATATATATATATATATATATATATATATATATATATATATATCTATCTATACTAATAAAAGGCAAAGCCCTCACTCACTGACTCATCACTAATTCTCCAACTTCCCGTGTGGGTGGAAGGCTGAAATTTGGCAGGTTAATTCCTTACGGCTTCCTTACAAAAGTTGGGCAGGTTTCATTTCGAAATTCTACGCGTAATGGTCATAACTGGAAGCTGTTTTTCTCCATTTACTGTAATGGAGATGAGCTTGAACGCCGTGGGGGCGGAGTTTCGTGTGACATCATCACGCCTCCCACGTAATCACGCAGTACATAGAAAACCAGGAAGACCTCCAAAAAGCGCTGAAGAAAACATGCATTATATAATTGAGAAGGCAGCGAAACAATAAGAAGCGAGCGAGTGACATATACAACCATATTCATGAGTTCTGCTACTTCGGAAACAAAGCACGATGTAAACCTACACTTTAAATTAAGTTCATAGACAGGCTGCCGCTGGCGTTTGTAATTTAGTGCCTGCCCATATAAGGCCGGCCGTCAGCGGCAATCCAATAGCAAACTCCCACTAAATATTCACGGGTGAAGGACTGTGCTTATGCAGAGGAAGATGAGATGGTCAGGGTGGTGTTTGGCACAAACTCAGCGAAACTGCAAGAGAAAGTTTTAAGTGCCAGGACTTCGGTAACATTAAATACAGCCATGGACATAGCACGAGATGGCACCAGCACAGCTGGGAACCTTCGATGCATGTACACCGAGCGGCTCACGTGAACTGACGCAGTGCACAGACAAAAAGCAACAGTTCCAAAGAGCGCTGAACAAAAACCAAATTACACAATTGAAAAGGCAGCAAAAAATATGAAGCGTCTGATACATACAAGCATATTCATAAATCCAGCTACTGCGGAAACAAAGCACACGGTGGAAAAAGTGAATGTCCCGCTAAAGGAAGACAGTGTAAAAAAAAAACCCGTGCATGCAGTGTGTCAGGTCTCAGATAAAGAAGAAGACGAGCTGTTTATTGATGCAGTAAGAAACGAATCGATGAATGAAACCTGTCATCTTTACAACGAATGACAAACACGGAATGTAACTTGAACACAACACATCCTACAAATACGAACCTGATTGAAAGAAATAATGATAATCAAATCCTTGATGACAGCAACAATCAGTAACACTCACAAAACAAATACTGTATATTGACAGTCATGTTACGTTATTTTTAAAATGTTCCCTTTTCTTTTTCATAGCTTTTTTAACACACTACTTCTCCGCTGCGATACGCGGGTATATATATATGTATATATATACCCCGATCTACATTCTCGAATAATGGATACTTTATTCGCCATCAATGATTGTTTTGGTAAAACCATACTCAGTGTATTCATTAGATGAACGGTAAAAAAGTAAGAGCGAGGGGAGGATGACTTATTGAGGCATGCAGGCTGTAGTGCGCGTCAACTCTATCTGAATTGCGCGATCACATTTGAAAAAATATATCTTTTCAAGTTCTATTTAGTCCATATGTGTCAAACTCAAGGGCCGCGGGCCACATCCGGCCCGGCGTGTAATTATATCCGGTCCGCGAGATCATTTTATATACTGTATTATTGTTATTAATGGCCCGGGTATATGAAGCGCTGGTAACACAATAAACTACAGATCCTATAATGCAGCGCTTCAGCTGCCTTGCCGAACACTTACC
>JANRMT010051967.1:0-10758 GCA_026402145.1 Polypterus bichir lapradei | reverse complement strand
CATCGAAGTTTCCCAGCTGTGCTGGTGCCATGTCGTGCTATGTCCATGGCTGTATCTAATGTTACCTAAGTCCCGGCACTTAAAACTTTCTCTCGCAGTTTCGCTGAGTTTGTGCCAAACACCACCCTGACCATCTCATCTTCCTCTGCATTAGCACAGTCCTTCACCCGTGAATATTTACCCGTGGCAGTGTTTCTATTGGATTGCCGCTGACGGACGGCCTTATATGGGCAGGCACTAAATTACAAACGCTAGCGGCAGCCTGTCTATGAACTTAATTTAAAGTTTAGGTTTACATCGTGCTTTGTTTCCGAAGTAGCAGAACTCATGAATATGGTTGTATATGTCACTCGCTCGCTTCTTATTGTTTCGCTGCCTTCTCAATTATATAATGCATGTTTTCTTCAGCGCTTTTTGGGCCTCTTCCTGGTTTTCTACGTACTGCGTGATTACGTGGGAGGCGTGATGATGTCACACGAAACTCCGCCCCCACGGGTTTCACGCTCATCTCCATTACAGTAAATGGAGAAAAACAGCTTCCAGTTATGACCATTACGCGTAGAATTTCAAAATGAAACCTGCCCAACTTTTGTAAGGAAGCTGTAAGGAATAAGCCTGCCAAATTTCAGCCTTCTACCTACACGGGAAGTTGGAGAATTAGTGATGAGTCAGTCAGTCAGTCAGTGAGTCAGTGAGTGAGTGAGTGAGGGCTTTGCCGTTTATTAGTATAGATTAATTCATGATTTCCAATATTGCCCAACATAAGAAGAGTAAAAAGTTGGCAAACTAATACTAATACAACCTGGATAACAATCAGTTTATGTTGTTTAGGCTGCCAGATGACTCTCTGTCTTAGTATATTGATTAGTGTTTGGTCCATTTTTGTCCAGCATGACCCTTAGATGGAGTGATGTTCTGCATAAATGGAGCAGCAGAGACCATCCTAAATGTCCATGACATACCTTTTGCATCAGTGGTTGTGTATTGCATCAGCTCATTTTCAGATCAACTTGGCCATTTCTCCCATCATTCCATCCTAAGTGTCCAGCTTTTGATCAGCACTATGTACTTTCATCTTGGCCACCAGCCTACATTCTATCCCTGGCACCTATAATCACCCATATGTCTCCAGGAGATCTTCTTAGAAGTGGTGCTCACGTTTCTAAAACTTGTCCTCTTTCTGGAGGCTCATAAATTCTACCTGTAGCCTTTAACCCCCTGCCATAATTACACACAGCAGAGCAGCCTTTAACAAAAGAACATATTTGATCTAGTAAGGTCATAAATGTGTCTAGAAGAACTGGCTTATAAAGTGTCCCCTTAAACAATATGTTTTATTTTAAAATGAAATATTTGATAAAAATATTCACAAAATATTTATCACTGTATACGCTAGATATTACCAATTTTTTGGTCTTCACTACAGACACAACTTGCAAGGAGTTGTTTAGCCAAAACTCTAAGATAGAGAATCATGTTGAGACTGGAAAGCTATGAATTGTAAACTGGAATGACTGCACTTAAATCACTAAACCACTTTTGTTAACTAGTCATATCTGTAGTCTTGGGAAAAGAACTGCTGGTGCTGCACTGCAGTTTATAACTGTTTGTGACTTGAATCATGGTGCCTCTCGGGAGTGAGGTGGCAATCAGGCAAGGTTTCCATCTGCCTGCAGAAATTCTAAAGTGGCAATGTTACAAACTTAAAAATTCAAACAAAAAAATTTAAATATTTCTCAAACAAGGATATAATATTAAAACACATGAGAATTTTGATTTCAAAATATAAGTCTGAAGAACTGAAAAAGTCTAATGAAAAAAATGATCTGAAGCAAAAAAATTAAAAAATATTGCAGACCAAGATGATTTTCCAGTTCTTAACAGTGGTACAGTATTTCAGCATAGTTAAAACCATGCATGCATATACAGGATACTATAGTTAAAAAGTCACACACTTCTGAACCTACATAGGACTATAAAAATGTATAAAATTGTTTTCAAATGTGAAATGGTGAAAATGGTCGATTTCTCTTCCATTTACACAGAAAAAAATTGTATGCTTGCCCTCATATAAGTAGACTATAAATCAATATGTAATTAAAAATGCTTAGTAGGAGATAGGAGACCTTCCGTGACAAGATCCTGAATGTTGCTAAGGGTTGTATTGGTGTTCCTGGTGTTCCCAGAAGGAGATGTTTCATCTAACAGGGTACCCTGGATATCATCAAAAGGAGTCACAGCGCATGGCTTGATGGCAACTCCAGTCTATACTGGGAACTGAGAAGGACGGCTGTGAGGGCTCTGAGAGCAGATAAGAAGGCATTTGTAGAGGAATCTGTGAGCGAGTGACACACCATCTATGGTCTAGTGAACCATGTCCTGCTTACTGAGGAGTCAAAATCTGGTACTTACGAATGACGTTGCAATTGTGACCCGCTGGGCTGGCTACTTTGAGCAGGTGTTTAAAGCTAATCCTCTGGCTAGGACATTGGATATCTCTGGGTCCAAAGTTCTTGAGTCTGATCCTCCAATTAGCTGACATCCACCCAATGTCACTGAGTTTGCACAGGTGGTGAACCAGCTTAGGGTAGAGAAGGCTGCAGGGATTTGTGGTATCTGGGTGAACTTCTTCAGGCTGATGGTAAGACTGCCCTCCTTGCATTGCAAGCAATCTTTGCTTCCATTAGGGAGACGGGAGTCATTCCAACTGACTGGAAACCAGGACTTGTCCCTATCTGGAAAGGGAAGGGTGATCACCTGGATTGCGGCAATTATATGGAGATAACACTGATCTTGGTACCAGGTCCTCAACTGGATCCGTGATCACTTGCTCACCTGTCAGAAACTGGAGCAATCTGGTTTTATGCCTAAGGCCGGAGTTATACTTCACGCGACGCGACACATGCTGCAGCAGACGCTCCTGCTACGCAAGCGTTGTAGTGTTCATACTTGCGCGCGTACTTTACGTAAATCTGGAGGAATCCACCAGGTGACAGTGCAAGATATTATCAAGGTGAGAACATGTTCGGCTTCTCTGTGTTGTGAATTGCCTAGAAAACCTATTAAATTCTGATGACACCTTACCGCAATATCTCTGAAAAGGTTGTTTATTGTTTAAATCCATTAATCCATGGATGTGTCCATTCCAGCAAGCATTGGGCACGAGTGAGAAACAGTCCCTTGACGAGGCCTCAGCTCATCGCAAAGTGAATATAAGCACACACATACACTAGCGTCATTTTAGCGGCACCAAATCCCCAAATCTGAATATCTTTGGAAGGAAACCGGAGCACAGTGTGGAATACAAGCAGGAAATACCAGCAACATAACTCCCTGCGAGACAGCAGTGCTATCGCTCCACCACCGTGACACCCCCATGTGTGTAATTAACAGTATTCATTATTTAAACGAAATTATATGTAAAATGTAACATACACACTTTAATGCATTTCATCATGAAAGTGATATCAAGTATAAATCTAAAGATTCTAAATGTGTAGAGAGTTGGAATATCATACATTTAATTTGTTCTGCGTGGCGATCTATTGCTGCTTTCCGCTGCTGTCAGGTCCAAGAAGCTCGTAGCGATTAAAAACTGGGATGACGTTTGATGGTCTGCTTTAATGATAAAGTAAACTACGAGGTTAAAGTGGACATTTCGAGATTAAAGCCGAAATTTCCACTTTAATCACAAAATACACGTTTTCACCGTGTCCTTTATTTTTTTCTCTGGCTCAAATATAACACTATACATTATTTTGCTGTTGTTAAGTTGCAAAAATAAAAAAGACGACACAAAAGATGGTATGTGAGACTTTTAAAATGTATCGTGTCATTACGTTCGGGAACTATCTACATGTGACAGAAAGCCTCTATGTAGATCCTACAGGATTAATGCTTCGATGTGGTGAAGCAAAATGCCGACATACAGATGCATTCGTGGTGCTTTTATATTCAAGCGTCACATATTCCCGATCGTAATGACACGATACATTTTAAAAGTCTCACATACCATCTTTTGTGCCATCAATTTTTTTTTTTTTTTGCAACTTCACATTGGCAACATAATGTATAGCGCTGTATTTGAGCCACTGAGAAAAAAATAAAAGACACGTTGAAAACGTGTATTTTGTGATTAAAGTGGAAATTTCGGCTTTAATCTCGAAATGTCCACTTTAACCTCATAGTTTACTTTATTATTAAAGCAGACCATCGTAAACGTCATCCCAGTTTTTAATCGCTACGAGCTTCTTGGACCTGACAGCAGGTAAAGTAAAAAAATAAAAAATAGACGGCACAAAAGATGGTATGTGAGACTTTTAAAATGTATCATGTCATTACGATCGGGAATATGCGATGCTTGAATATAAAAGCACCACGAATGCATCTGTATGTCGGCATTTTGCTTCACCACTTTGTACCATTTATCAAACAGCAAAGCGCACACATCGATCCCCGAAGGATCTCCATAGAGGCTTGCTGTCACATGTAGATAGTAAACAGAGACTCTGACGTCACATTCCGACTTTTAGCACACTGCGCCCCCTGACTTTTTGCTGGTACTGCAACTCGCGCATGCGTCGCGTTAATTTCTGAGGACCTGCTCAGAGGACGCGTGAAATGAACGCTGGGAACGCGTGGCAGCCATGATGCGGGCGCGTACGCGTTCTGAGCGTGAAGTATAAATTGGCCCTAAGAAGTCTACCATCGACCGCATCCTGGGACTGAGGGCTTTCATGGAGCTCAAACGTGAATATCAGCAAAGTTTCTTTGCAGCCTTTGTCAATTTTCATAAAGTGTTTGACTCAGTTGATCAAGCTGCCCTGTGGAACATCCTGAGACTTCACGCGATCCCCCCAAAGTTGCTGGATATCATGGCCGGCCTGTTAACTGGTATTGTGAGTGCTGTGCAGAGTGGAGGAAGAACCGCTGTGTTTTTCCCAGTTGATTCTAGGGTTCGTCAGGTGTGTGTTCTTGCTTCTACTCTGTTCAGTGCTTGCATGGACTGGATGTTGGGCAGGGTTGTGGGGTCCAATGGTTTTGGGGCACCTGTTGGTGAAAAAAAATTCACTGATCTGGACTTTGCTGACAATGCTGTGATCTTTGCGGAGTCAATGGAGGTTCTGATCGGGGCTCTCGAGAGACTGAGGGAGGAGTCTGAGTGTCTGGGCTTCCTGTTTTGCTATATGGTTGCAAGCCATGGACACTATCCAGTGAGCTGAGATGAAGACTGAATTCCTTCTGTACTGTGTCTCTTTGGAGAATTCTTGGGTACCAGTGGTTTGACTTTGTGTCAAACAAGCAGTTGCTCACTGAGGCCCAAATGAGGCACATTACCTGCATTATGAGGGAGCATCAGTTACGGCGCTATGGCCATGTGGCCTGATTCCCCAAGGAATCAATTCTAGAAGAGCAAAAAACCAAGATTAAACTGGGATTATCATCACAACAGCATGTGTTTTTGAGCTGTACTTTTGCCTGCTTTGCTTTTATATCTGTGTGAATTATTTATTTAAAGGTTCAGGGCTAATGTTTTTTCAGAAAGAATGAACACTGTTGCATATATACATCTTCTTTCCTGAAAAGGAGAATTTTTCAGTCCTGTTTTCTTTTCCCTATAATTTTTAAATTGTTAATTAAGAAAATCATAAAAGGAAAATATCTGTATATATGCAAGTCAGTGATATACAGTAACTCTATGTAACCTATTAATTTCTTTTTATTAGGTTGGTCCTATCTTCTGTTTCCGACTACTTTGCTGCTATGTTCACCAGTGATGTGCGTGAGGCAAAGCAGGAAGAAATTAAGATGGAAGGTGTGGATCCTAATGCTCTGTGGGCTCTTGTACAATATGCCTATACAGGTAATAAGTAGCTGATGAGCATTTCTTAATTTCCAGTTACTAGTATTCCTTTTATAAAAATAATGCCATTTTGGTTGCTGAAGGCACTTAGTAAGTGTATTTGTTTTTTGTCTTTTGAGGATATTTAAGTTTTTAATTTGTTCCTGAGGCAAGAAATTGGTACCAGTGCTAAGATCCTCAGTGCTGTTCAGTAATTGTGCAGGATAAAAGATTAACACAGCAATCCTAGCTAAGAAGCATCCCACTGAGGAGTTTTTAATTTTTCTTCACTGTGTAGGACAAGCCTTCAGGGTTTATGCATATTCTGAAGAATCATGTGCAAGTTAGTGCTGCCATAAATTTTTATTCTGTCACGGGAAAAAGTAATTTGTGAATTCTGGCTGAAGATATTCTTTAGTTTATCATAGATTATGAAATATTTCCATACTACAGATATTTTTGCCTTGATAATGCAAATATAATCAACTTATCGATCCATTCAACCACTTCATTCAGTTATTGGGGAGCAGGGAGTCAAAGCTTCTCCCCGTAACACTGAATAGGTTTATGGGACATTGGGACTTCTTTTGGAACAGATGGGACCTGTTCCACTACGACGGGTTACATCTGAACTAGTGGGGCACCAATGTACAGGGGAGGCATATAAGTAGGTTAGTTGAGGATTGTTTAAACTAGGGAATGAGGGGGCAAGGAGTTTAGGACAGGTCAGGTTTAGAGCTAAGGTGAATTGTATGAGAACATGAGAGGAACCATTAAGATGATATTAGGGAAGCTAAAAGACAGCTGGAGAGGAATTTTAAAGATAAGTTGAAAGATGACCTGAAGGGATTCCTTCAGTATTTTAGTAGTAAAAGAAACATCAAGGAGGAGATGAAGTGCATCAGGAATAGACAGTGAAATAGTAGACACTCTAAACTTGCATTTTTCTGAGGTCTTCACAAGTGGGAAAGTGGATAAACTCCTAGCAGTAAATGGGATTACTAAGGAGGTTCTGAGTGATTTAGAAATTGTAGAGGGACAAGTACTGTTCAGATTAAATAGGCTGAAATCAAACAAATCACCAGGACCAGATAATATTTACCCTTAGCGAGTACATATATAAACCCTTGACACATATTTTTAGAAAGTCACTGCACACAGGGGAGATTCCGAAGGACTGGAAAATGGCAAATATTATCCTGTAATATAAAAGAGGTGACTGGGCAGATCCAAGCAACTATAGGCCAGTAAGCTTAATGTGCATCACAGGAAAATGAATCGAAGGAATTATTAAGGATAAAGATTGAGCAACATATGGCAAGTACAGGAGTTTTTCTGAATAGTCAGCATGGGTTCAGAAGAGGGAGGTCAGATTTTACCAACATGCTGGAATTCTATGAGGAAGGATATGATCAGAGTGGCGCATATTATATTATTAATCTTGAATTTAAGAAAGCATTTGATAAGGTTTCACATGAGAGGTTGGGCATCAAACTAAAAGAAGTTGGAGTTTGGAGTGTTATTTGTAGATGGGTTCAGAATTGGCTCAAGCACAGGAAGCAGAAGGCGATGGTGCGAGGAACCTTATCAGAATTGGCTGAAATTAAGAGTGCTGTTCCACAGGGGTCAGTGTTAGGGCCGCTGCTATTTTTAATAAATATAAATGATTTACATAGGAATATACTGTAAGTAACACGCTGGTTAAGTTTGCAAATGATACCAAGATAGGTGGATTGGCTGATAATTTGGAATCTGTTAAATCATTACAGAAGGATTTGAAGAGCATACAGGCTTGGGTAGATTTGTGGCAGATAAAATTTAATGTCAGTAAAAGTAAAGTATTACACATAGGAAGTAAAAATTTTGGTTTGAATACACAATGGGCGGTCTGAAAATCAAAAGTACACCTTATGAGAAGGATTTAGGAGTCATAGTGGACCCTAAGCTATCAACTTCCCGACAGTGTTCAGAAGCCATTAGGAAGGCAAACAGAATGTTAGGTTGTATAGCATGATGTGTGGAGTACAAGTCCAAGGAGGTTATGCTCAACCTTTATAATGCACTAGTGAGGCCTCATCTAAAGTACTGTGTGCAGTTTTGGTCTCCAGGCTACAAAAAGAACATAGCAGCGCTAGAAAAAGTCCAAAGAAGAGCGACTAGGCTGATTCCAGGGCTAGAGGGGATAAATTATGAAGAACAGCTGAGCTTTTTCAGTTTAAGTTAAAGAAAATTATGAGGTGACATAATTGAAGTGTTTCAAATTATGAAGGGAATTAGTACAGTGGATGGAGACTGTTATTTTAAAATATACAATACGGGAACACAGTTGGAAACTTGTTTAGGGTAAATTTCGCACAAACATTAGGTAGTTTTTCTTTACACAGAGAACCATAGACATTTGGAATAAGCTAACAAGTAGCATGGTAGACATTAAGACTTTAGGGACTTTAAAACTAGACTTGATGTTTTTAAGAAGAAATAAGTGGATAAGATTGGCGAGCTTTGTTGGGCTGAATGGCCTGTTCTCATCTAGATTGTTCTAATGTTCTAATGAATGGCAGGATATAATCCTAGATAGGGCACCAGTATTCAGCCTGACATTAAATATATTTTATGTGGGTGGGTTTTCATCATAATCCCCAATCCTGTGTTATGATTAAGATCACATTTCCGAATAGTCCTTTGGTATATCATACTGCCAGACAGAGTGGGTAATTATAAATCAAAGTTTATTTTAGTTTGGCATAGATGGTAAAATAATAACATTTTCAAATCCTGTTTCAGTACAGACATTCTCTCTGTGGTGTTGCAACGTAACACCATCTGTCAGCTGTGAATCACTGGCCTTCACATTACAAAAAAAGCTCTCTCCTCTTGATGAGCAATAAAAAGAATACTCATCCTGATTAGCAAAACAGAGAACTTCTGAGGTGCAGCATTGTGTTTCCACATGTATGACTTCAGTAATGTGTTCTAGCTAATCAGATATTCAAAGTTGAAGTAATAATAGATTCTGGAATGGTACAGTTATAGACATGCTCTTTAGTTTCATGGCAGAAACCAGTAGGACAGTGATCCAGGCCAGCCACGTAATAACACACACAGTCACACAGACCCAATTTACAATTGGCAATTACAGTAAAATGTGCATTTTTGGGATTTGGGAGGAAATCCATGCAAACACTAAGATAATGTGCAAACTCTGTATGCACCTGGAGAGTGCATGGGATTCAAACTAGAGATGGCAGTTTCAATATGCTACTAAAGCATGTTTCAGTATAACAAAAAAAATGTTCCTACCTTCTATTTCTATAAAAGGTAAGTTCCACTACAGACTAATGCACTCTTTTTAATTTTATAGTTGTTGCCGTTTCTCACAAATTCTGCATTTATGACAGAACATATTGGTGAACATTGTTTGTAATACAAACCATGCAACTATACAGTAGATAGAATTATTTCCCCATACTGTACATAAGGAGGAGCATTAAACAAATTACTGTTGCTCTTCTTAGCTTTTTGTTATGAACTGCATCTTGGTAGGCAAGCAGATTTCTTAAATGTCTCGCCACACCTTTGCTCACATGCCTTGATCCAAGTTTTTCAACTCCCATTTGTCTGTAAACCTCCACCCTTCAGACATCTCCCTTTTAAGCTGGGCCTGAGAATGCTTACGGTGCCATAGCATGTCCTATTGGAAGCACTCCTGGGTCATATAGAAACCATGGAGTTCCTCCCCTGACAGCACCCTAGTCTAACAGGATCCAGGGTTGCATTTCCGAACTCCAATTCCCATGTATCCCTATGGGTGTCTAAAGTGGGACACCACAGGAGGACCACTGCCACCTGTCATACGGGGGATGGAACTGGTCCTGGCCTCCGATTTCCGCTGGCCCATCATTCATATGACTCTGGCCAGGCAAGGAGCTGTTTCCTTGTCCAGCCAGTGTGCTCATCTGTCCTTCTGCTCTGGCATTTCATCTGGGTAAGAAACTCTCCTCCACCCCAGTCGAGATGCCTGTTTTTCCACTCAGACACTTACAGCTCTTATATACTGCTACCTAATATAAATTAAAATATTTACAAGTCAGCAAGACACCAATCACGTTTATCTTAAAATCATTTTTTTGCAGTAAAACTGTCGTATGAAACTTCACAAACTTACTACATTTTATAGTTAATCTCAAAAATACCTTATGATGTTCTCCGTAAAGCAAAAGTTCCCAAACTTTTTTCGGCCGCCGACCCCTTTACCAAAAACTTTTAAAACCGTCGACCCCCTAGTCATTTACTTTACTTACTCAAATTAATACATTTGTACAGTACTCAATATTAAATATTTCACTAGATATCAGATTTTAATCACTTGTAATTATGATTTAAAAAGATAAAATGGCTACGGAATATGGCATTATCTTGTGCAACATTTAATATCGAAACCTGCACTGATGAAAATTTAAGCAAAAAAATACGAGCAGAGTTTTTTTTGTTGTTTTTTTTTACATTTTTGACATTTATGAAATAAATATGTAAATTCAAAATAAGTACAAATAGTCCAAGCTGTACTGTCTGCATTTCTTTTTTGGTTCAGTCATATTATTATCTGAAGAAATACACACTTTTATTAACAAACAATTTCGACAGCCCCTGTGATTAAAAAAAAAAAAAACAATAAAGTATGTACTTACTTGAAACAGATTTTTGTTCTTACTCGAATAAATAAACTGTGTCCTCCAATTTTCTTTTTCGTAGTACTGCTCCTCAATAAATAATTATATTCAAAGTTCAAATCACAAATAAGTACATGTCACATCAAACAAACCAATTTATAGTGTTTTATGAAAGCATGACCGTACAAGACTGATAGATTCTGCTAATATAGAATATCCGTCGTCTCGTCCCACCGCAAGCAAGAG
>JANRMT010051930.1:0-10897 GCA_026402145.1 Polypterus bichir lapradei | reverse complement strand
ATAATATTTTGCTCTCCATAAAAATATATCCTGTCTAAATTATACAAGTTAGAAATAAAGTAAATGTTAAAAGAACAAACATTCAAATTTCTTTACTCTTATGTAATTTTATATAAAAAATAAACTTAAATTTTAAATATCCCAAAAGATTTTGCTCTCCATAAAAATATATCCTGTCAAAATTATACAAATTCAAATATGAACATGCTGCATAACAAAACCTGGAAATATAAATAAAATGTGTTCTTTTCAGCAATAACAAATCAAATCATTCAGTTGTCTTTGCTCATATGTCATTTTATCAGATTTGGAAGCCTGGCATCTTTTTTTGGCAACAAGTTCGTTTATGTTTGGTGTGAGGTTCTGTGTTGTGGAGATTCTTAGGATGGACTGCAGGTGCTCATCAGTGAGGCGACTCCTGTGTGCTGTTTTGTTAGTCTTCATCACTGAGAAGAGCTTCTCACACAGGTATGTGCTACCAAACATGCACAAGGTTCGAGCCGTATGTAGACGGAGCTGGAGCATTTGTACGGGAATGGAGTGAATAAACTGTGCAGGCTGTGCAGTATCGTACTTTGCCTTCAGTGTGCCATTACACTGCAGCTCAATCACCTCCATCTGAATCTGCACAGGTGCAGTTTCCACATCGACAGCAAATGGGTTGCGAAACAACTCAAAATTCTTTTTTTGTTCTTCAAAGTCACCAAAGCGCCGTGCGAACTCAGTGCGCAGTGCGCTCAGTTTATGAACAAAGTGCGTATTTGGGAACACCGTAGTGTCGACTTGGTTCAACATTACTTGGCAACAGGGAAAGTGGGGCAAGTTGCACTGGTGCATTTGTGTCTCCCATAAAAGTAGCTTCACTTGAAATCACTTTGTGATTTTGCAAGGGTAAAAACGTCTGCTGAAGTGTCAGATTCTTCTTTAACTCTTCTGCTTTCTGTATCTTGTGCATTGCATTCAGGTCTTTCAAGTTATCTTCATGTTTTGTCTCATAGTGCCGTCTTAGATTAAATTCTGTAATTACACCCACATTTGCTCCAGAAATGAGACACACGGGTTTACCGGCAATGTCAGTAAACATATACTCAGCCTCCCATCGGTTTTTAAAGGCTCTATGTTCAGAATCACCTTTTCTCTTCGGCATCATGTGGGCTAGCTTCGCAATAACTTGCAGCATCATAAGATAGACTTGATTAACGCGGTAAGTGTTCGGCAAGGCAGCTGAAGCACTGCATTATGGGATCTGTAGTTTATTGTGTTACCAGCGCTTCATATACCCGGGCCATTAATAACAATAATACAGTATATAAAATGATCTCGCGGGCCGGATATAATTACACGCCGGGCCGGATGTGGCCTGCGGGCCTTGAGTTTGACACATATGGACTAAATAGAACTTGAAAAGATATATTTTTTCAAATGTGATCGCGCAATTCAGATAGAGTTGACGCGCACTACAGTACATCGAGCCCGCATGCTATTGTGGTTTTGCCTGCGTGCCTCAATAAGTCATCCTCCCCTTGCTCTTACTTTTTTACCGTTCATCTAATGAATACACTGAGTATGGCTTTACCAAAACAATCATTGATGGCGAATAAGGTATCCATTATTCGAGTATGTAAATTGGGGCATATATATACATATATATATACCCGCGTATCGCAGCGGAGAAGTAGTGTGTTAAAGAAGCTATGAAAAAGAAAAGGGAACATTTTAAAAATAACGTAACATGACTGTCAATATACAGTAATTGTTTTGTGAGAGTTACTGAGTGTTGCTGTCATCAAGGATTTCATTATCATTATTTCTTTCAATCAGGTTCGTATTTGTAGGATGTGTTGTGTTCAAGTTACATTCCGTGTTTGTCAATCGTTGTAAAGATGACAGGTTTCATTCATCGATTCGTTTCTTACTGCATCAATAAACAGCTCGTCTTCTTCTTTATCTGAGACCTGACACACTGCATGCACGGGTTTTTTTTTTACACTGTCTTCCTTTAGCGGGACATTGACTTTTTCCACCGTGTGCTTTGTTTCCGCAGTAGCTGCATTTATGAATATGCTTGTATGTATCAGACGCTTCATATTTTTTTGCTGCCTTTTCAATTGTGTAATTCGGTTTTTGTTCAGCGCTCTTTGGAACTGTTGCTTTTTGTCCGTGCACTGCGTCAGTTCACGTGAGCCGCTCGGTGTACATGCATCGAAGTTTCCTAGCTATGCTGGTGCCATGTCGTGCTATGTCCATGGCTGTATCTAATGTTACCTAAGTCCCGGCACTTAAAACTTTCTCTCGCAGTTTCGCTGAGTTTGTGCCAAACACCACCCTGACCATCTCATCTTCCTCTGCATAAGCACAGTCCTTCACCCGTGAATATTTAGTGGCAGTGTTTCTATTGGATTGCCGCTGACGGACGGCCTTATATGGGCAGGCACTAAATTACAAACGCCAGCGGGAGCTTGTCTAAGAACTTAATTTAAAGTTTAGGTTTACATCGTGCTTTGTTTCCGAAGTAGCAGAACTCATGAATATGGTTGTATATGTCACTCGCTCGCTTCTTATTGTTTCGCTGCCTTCTCAATTATATAATGCATGTTTTCTTCAGTGCTTTTTGGAGGTCTTCCTGGTTTTCTACGTACTGCGTGATTACGTGGGAGGCATGATCATGTCACACGAAACTCCGCCCCCACGGGTTTCAAGCTCATCTCCATTACAGTAAATGGAGAAAAACAGCTTCCAGTTATGACCATTACGCGTAGAATTTCGAAATGAAACCTGCCCAACTTTTGTAAGGAAGCTGAAAGGAATAAGCCTGCCAAATTTCAGCCTTCTACCTACACGGGAAGTTGGAGAATTAGTGATGAGTCAGTGAGTGAGTGAGTGAGTGAGTGAGTGAGTCAGTGAGGGCTTTGCCGTTTATTAGTATAGATTTTGTTAGATTTTCAACCATAGCTTTGGCAAGTTGTTATATCTGTGGCTTCCTGGTTCTGCAATTTGACCACATCCACCTGTTACACCACATTTGCTTCTAAGCAAGTGGTGCGGAAGCTGGAATAAGGACTAGGTGGTAGGCTAACTTTATTTTTTTCAATAGAATGAAGTTATGTGTTTTAATAATTTTTTTATCATTCTGCTGGAGAGTGACAGTGTGTTTGTTGGACATGCAAATAAGAATTTTGCTGAACTCTGTACATGTTACACTACTACTACTGATACCACTACAACAATAAATGCATCCATAAACTTCCTATAGTGACTGGTCTGGTGACTGTATCATAGTATACCATGATCATCAGGAACATTCTAGTAGAACAATGTGAACTCAGTGAAGTTTTTACACATGAACTGCTCATTTCAGACCCATCCCAAGATGTTAATAGGGTTTAGGTCTAGAATTGACTAGGCCATTTAAAAACTCTGAACTTGTTTGTCACGCATGGGTGTCGGAGGACTTCTCTAAGGGAAAGGTACACAATAACCCGCTGAGACAAGAGGGGGGGCTACCGCTGACTTCATCCTGTTGTTCTTCTTCCCTCACAGCTCTGAAAAGCCGCTCAGTAAGGGCACTTAACCTTAACTCCCCTTCTGGTAGTTGCGCTACAAAAGAAGTGCCGGTAAAGAGAAAGGCGTTTTTGCCAGGAGATTGGAACGAGCCCCAATGCGAAGCATGTGATTCTCAAAAAGATCCCCAAGGAGAAAGAAATCCCTGATCGGGATCATGCATTGGTGCTATTTTCGTTGCTTTTGTTTCATTTGCTTGTTTCGTCTCACGATGATTAAAAGGGACGACCCGGTTGCCGTCCCAACATTTATACTGTTTCCAGTCTGTCCTTCCACTGCCCAACCACACTGTTTTACTTCATATGTTCTGATATACACTTGATTGTGTGTTTCACAATGTTGTCTTTCTGCTGCATTCTCAACTCATCAAAAGATTACCTTGCATTCCCTGAGAAAGAAATTCTCCAATCATGACCAGCCAAAGATCTTGGCAATTTTATGAAATTTTTATGTTTATTTGACAGCCTGCAGGTCCGGAGTACCTGGTAGGTAACCACCCACACAATTCAGGTCGGGACTCAGACTACGAATGCAATAAATGTAATTACTCCAGACCTACATGCTGTCAAATAAACGAACCACATGCCGTGGCGCAGCGTAAAGGGGCTTCATCTCTGATGCTGACGTCCGAGGTTCGATCCCTGAGAGGGGAACAGTAGAGTGTGTATGCCTGATGCATGATGCATGTGTACTCTTTGCATGATTTGACAGTAAACTATGCAACATATAGTTGACCCTTGATATACGGCCGGCCTGACATGTGAACAACTTGATTTACGACCAACATCTTGCGTTACGACCCGAAAGCGGTCACGTGTATCCGCTTGTGCGATTGTAAAACAAACAGCCAAGAGTGTTCGTAAGCGTCAGTCGGAGCCCAGATACATGTGTTTGTGGACATAATTTCGGTCAGTGCAGTGATGTATCTATTGTGGCATCCAGCTGGGGGTGGAGCCCAGCCAGGACGCCCAGGACGACCGGAGGAGGGCTTGTACCTCCTCAAGACTGCGAGGGGGCGACCGCCCTGGTTATATTGGGGGCCAGGCGGCGCCTGAACAACCCCGGACCTCAGCACTTCCGCCACACCAGGAAGTGCTGGGGGAAGAGGAGCAGGAACACCCGAAGGGCTTCCGGGTGCGCAGTCGGCACTTCCACCACACTGGGGCGTGTCTGCGGAGGAATGCCGGGAAGCAGCTGGAGCCCATCCGGGTTCCTATATAAGGGGCTCCCTCCCTTCATTCAGTAGCGGAAGTCGGGTGGAAGAAGGACGGAGCTGGAGAGAGGACTGGAGGCGGCCAGAAAGGCATTTAGACTGTGAGGCCTGGACTTTGGGGGAACGGTGCTGGAGGCACTGGGACGTGCACTAACTAATTTGTAAATATACTGTAAATAAACGTGTGTTGCGTGCAACAAAAGATGTCCGTCTGTCTGTGTCCAGGGCTCGTTGCACACTATATATATAATTCACTAAGACCATGGCAAGCAAGATGCATAATTGCTAAGGAAGGAAGAGAAGGTAACGAAGGTAAAGAAAGCGATTGTTAAGGGATGTTAGCTAGCGGGCTGGCGCGGCACATGATGATGTCATCAGGCTGAGTCAACACCGGCTTGCTTTGGAGTGTATTATTACAGCAGTTCACAACACGACCAGCTTTGAACTGAGTGCTCGACTACTGTCATTATTAACTTGAGAAACAGTGATCACAATCGAAACGAAGAAGGAAATTGTGCGGAAATATGAGAGTGGTGTTCATGTGACCGATCTCGTTAATATGTACAGCATGTTGAAATCCACCATCTCGACAATTTTACAAAGAAAAGATTTGCATAAGGAGGCTCCTTCTAAACAATAACCACCTTCCGTTTCATTCTCCTCATCCTCCCTTCCTGCAGCCCAAAGATGTCAAATTAAATGGTGAGTACAGTATGAAATTGTTGTTTCTGGTAGGCTAGGCACTTTTTATAACTTTTTGGTTAGTACATTAGAAAAATTATTGGTGTTTTAGTAAATCATGCACATTATACAGCCCTTTTTTATTATTAAAAGGTTAAGTAAGTGTTGCTGTGGGCGGTTAGGAGCACATTTTCTTAAGAGAAAAATAGTCTTGACTTACAACCAACTTGAGTTACAACCAGCCCTTGCGAACGAATTGAGTTCGTAAGTCAAGGGGCCACTGTATATATACTGTATATATATATATATAAAATCCAACATCTGTCTGTCTGTCTATCTGTATGTCTGTCTGCCTTTCACGTTTCACGAGAGATAGTTAATGGATTCAGATCAGGTTTTTTGTATATTTTGCTTGAACATTTCGGTTGCTTTTGCGACTTCTTTCATTGTGCTAAGTATTATAGTTTGCTTGCGGTAAAAATTTATTTACGCGAATCTGAGAGAAAGGCTGCGGGCTGAGGGGAGAGGGACGGGGCCCTCCTCACTCACCCACCAGCCTCCATTCCAGTTGGTCTACCTATCACCATGTGTTGGAGCATACCTTGCCTCCACTTACCTAGCAATACCTGTTTGTTCAACAGACATTATCATCTACAGATTGTTAAGGAGTAGCATTTGACGTTTTTCAGAGAGAGACATCACAGCTACATGTGTTTTAGAGGGTAGCTGCTGATTGCCAGAGATATCACAGCAACATGCTTTTCTCCCCACGCAGGGGACACTGTCCTCTCAGAGCTGAACACGATCAGATACGGTGACAATGTTTGATGCTGTAGCTTACCTACCTTCCACTTGGCCAGAATTACATTTTTTTGAATTTTTGTATTAATTTTTAAAAGTTTCTCCTGTTTCACTACTACGTGGGTGGAGCCCACGGGGGGGCAGCTAGTCTAAAATAAAATGAAATATGCTATTTTCTTGCCCTAATTGGATAAATGATCTTTTCCTCACTCCTTTAAAAAAACGCATAAGTTATAACACTTAGTTTGGTAAAGGTTTATGGATGTGTCCAGTTATGTGCCCTGTTTAAAAATAAATAAAATCATTCTCCAGTCTGTGCAGAATCATTTTTTTCACAAACGGGTCTACAACCCATTCACCACAAAGTGAAAGTCATTTATGGTTCATTCAATACAGAATTCTTCTCATTGACATTGTTGACAACAGAGCTCAATTGTAATGTATATCGAGGGAGAATGCAAGTTCAGAGGGAAGGAACGCTGCTGACTGCCATCTACAATGGATGGAAATTTGAAGGGAACAACGATTTTCTTATTTAAAAAACTATAATAGAATATGTTTCTGGGAAGACCAAATGTGTTCAGAAAGCTAAAAAAATCCATAAGAAAAAGGCATAATTTTCTAGATGGTCCAGCCTTTAGCTATTCTACTGGAAAACATGTGGGTACTCCTTGGTTGTATGAGTCTCATTCACACTCTGTCAGCAGCTTGGATGTCCTCCTCATTAAATTATCTTGCCTAGTGTTCCAGAAATCCTGAGCCAGCCAGGTCTCTAATACACAGTAGGATTTTTGGTTCCAAAATGATTGGAAGTCCCTCAGCCACTGATGGAGCAAAGCGTACCACAAACTCCAACATGTTCACTACTGTGCTTGACTGATGGTATGAAATTCTTGTTTGGAAAAACAGGGTTAGTTTTTCTCCAGAAACAGCGGGGTGTGCAATAGTTCAAATGTCACTAATGAGTTGTCTGTTACCTGAGTATTGTTTCAGACATCTTGAAGATCATGTAAGTGTATTTTGGAATTCCACGTCCAGCACCAGTATTTTCTTAAACTGGAGGCGAGCATTGACGGTCTTATTTGTGAACAGTGTGTTATAATTTGTTACTCTGCCATGGATTCATTTTTTACCCATTACTTCCTGATGATGAAGACATGGTCAAAGACTCCAGCTATAGTTTTCTTTGATATGCCAAGGAAATGTTTATAATGTGCTCTTAGAGAGATTTTGGTAGGATGAATCATTTTGGAAAGGTGGACTACTGTCCTAGACTCACCCCATATGGACAACATGGCTATGAGTATGGTTTGGTGGTACCCCAGGTCCTGTGATACTGATAAACATCAATGACATTTTTTCAAAGAATTCAATGATTTGAATGATATGCCTCTAGAACCTGTCTGCAACAACACTCACTCTGATGGTAGGAGACACAGTTATTGAGATTTACATTCCGCAGGCCTGGCCTAAACCGGGCTACAGTATGTAGTTAACCAGTGCATTAAAACTGGTGATCTTAGTTAAGATATTCCTGTAATTGTTTTAATTCCATATAGAGTGTAGAATGATGACTTTTCATACTGGAAAAGTGTTTATTTGATTGCTTTGTGCACCATACAAATGAAAGAAACCCCACAGTTTGGCAACATTTTTATTTTTTGGCCTCGACTCACAAAAAGGCTTGAGAACCTCAATATGAAAAATATGCAAATATGAAAAAAAGCAGGTGGAACTAACATTTTTCATAACATTGAATTGCTGAACTCATTATTAAGTTTGAAAAATGAGAACTTACATTAACATTAAAGTACTGCAGTATAGACAGGCTCACACTTGACACATGCATACTCTTTGACACATATGTCCTGCATTTCTTTATATACAAAGTGCCAACTTTACCAGGTATTTCTATTACTAATTTGTACAGACTCTTGAATGCTCAGATTTTAGCTTACAAAATCTATATTACTGGAACACAATGATTGAAGATGCATTGCATTTTTTTACTATTCAAATATAAACTTAAATACTCTGGTCTAAATGATTTATGCATTTTCATATTGTGATTTACTTACAGTGCTTCCAGAAAGTATTCACAGCGCATCACTTTTTCCACATTTTGTTATGTTACAACCTTATTCCAAAATGGATTAAATTCATTTTTTTCCTCAGAATTCTACACACAACACCCCATAATAACAACGTGAAAAAAGTTTACTTGAGGTTTTTGCAAATGTATTAAAAATAAAAAAACTGAGAAAGTATTCACAGCCTTTGCCATAAAGCTGAAAATTAAGCTCAGGTGCATCCTGTTTCCCCTGATCATCCTTGAGATGTTTCTGCAGCTTAATTGGAGTCCACCTGTGGTAAATTCAGTTGATTGGACATGATTTGGAAAGGCACACACCTGTCTATATAAGGTCCCAAAGTTGACAGTTCATGTCAGAGCACAAACCAAGCATGAAGTCAAAGGAATTGTTTGTAGACCTCCGAGACAGGATTGTCTCGAGGCACAAATCTGGGGAAGGTTACAGAAAAATTTCTACTGCTTTGAAAGTCCCAATGAGCACAGTGGCCTCCATCAACCGTAAGTGGAGGAAGTTTGAAACCACCAGGACTCTTCCTAGAGCTGGCCGGCCATCTAAACTGAGCAATTGGGGAGAAGGGCCTTAGTCAGGGAGGTGACCAAGAAACCAATGGTCACTCTGTCAGAGCTCCAGAGGTCCTCTGTGGAGAGAGGAGAACCTTCCAGAAGGGCAACCATCTCTGCAGCAATCCACCAATCAGGCCTGTGTGGTAGAGTGGCCAAAAGGAAGCCACTCCTTAGTAAAAGGCACATGGCAGCCCACATGGAGTTTGCCAAAAGGCACCTGAAGCACTCTCAGACCGTGAGAAACAAAATTCTCTGGTCTGATGAGACAAAGATTGAACTCTTTGATGTGAATGCCAGGCGTCACGTTTGGAGGAAACCAGGCACCGCTCATCACCAGGCCAATACCATCCTTACAGTGAAGCATGGTGGTGGCAGCATCATGCTGTGGGGATGTTTTTCAGAGGCAGGAACTGGGAGACTAGTCAGGATAAAGGGAAAGATGACTGCAGCAATGTAGAGAGACATCGTGGATGAAAACCTGCTCCAGAGCGCTCTTGACCTCAGACTGGGGCGACGGTTCATCTTTCAGCAGCACAACGACCCTAAGCACACAGCCAAGACATCAAAGGAGTGGTTTCAGGACAACTCTGTGAATGTCCTTGAGTGGCCCAGCCAGAGCCCAGACTTGAATCCGATTGAATATCTCTGATGAGATCTTAAAATGGCTGTGCACCGACGCTTCCCATCCAACCTGATGGAGCTTGAGAGGTGCTGCAAAGAGGAATGGGCGAAACTGGCCAAGGATAGGTGTGCCAAGCTTGTGGCATCATATTCAAAAAGACTTGAGGCTGTAATTGCTGCCAAAGGTGCACCGACAAAGTAATGAGCAAAGGTTGTGAATACTTATGTACATGTGATTTCTCAGTTTTTTAATTTTTAATAAATTTGCAAAAACCTCAAGTAAACTTTTTTCACGTTGTCATTATGGGGTGTTGTGTGTAGAATTCTGAGGAAAAAAATGAATTTAATCCATTTTGGATTAAGGCTGTAACATAACAAAATATGGAAAAAGTGATTTGCTATGAATACTTTCTGGATGCACTGTATACATATTCTAAAATCATATTTGATTTTGTTATGTGATTCAGCAGTACACAAACCTGTATAGCAGATTTTTCAAATATATATATATATATATATATATATAGATATATATATATATATATACTCAGCATAAAAAGAAACGTCCCTTTTTCAGGACTGTGTATTTCAACAATAATGTTTTAAAAATCCAAATAACTTTACAGATCTTCATTGTAAATTGTTTAAACAATGTTTTCCATGCATATTCAATTAACCATAATCAATTAATTAGCATGCACCTGTGGAATGGTCGTTAAGACCTTAACAGCTTACAGAAAGTAGGCATTTAAAGTCACAGTTCTAAAAACGCAGGACACTAAAGAGACTTGTCTACCGACTGTGAAAAACACCCAAAGAAAGATGCCCAGGGTCCCTGCTCATCTGCGTGAACGTGCATTAGGCATGCTGCAGGGAGGCATGAGGACTGCTGATGTGGCTAGGGCAATAAATTGCCATGTCCGCACTGTGAGACGCCTAAGACAGCGCTACAGGGAGACAGGAAGGACAGCTGATCATCCTCGCAGTGGAAGACCACGTGTAACAACACCTGCACAGGATCGGTACATCCGAATATCACACCTGCGTGACAGGTACAGGATGGCCACAACAACTGCCCGAGTCACACCAGGAACACACAATCCCTCCATCAGTGCTCAGACTGTCCGCAATAGGCTGAGAGAGGCTGGACTGAGGGCTTGCAGGCCTGTTGTAAGGCAGGTCCTTACCAGACATCACCAGCAACAACGCCGCCTATGGGCACAAACCCACCTTCGCTGGACCAGACAGGAGTGGCAAAAAGTGCGTGAGTTTCTGCATGACAGCAATGTCAGTGTTCTGCCATGGCCAGCGAAGAGCCCAGATCTCAATCCCATTGAGCACGTCTGGGACCTGTTGGATCGCAG